>JAQZBX010010413.1:25234-44454 GCA_029593785.1 Cabassous unicinctus | reverse complement strand
CCAACAAAGCTACTAGAGCTAATAAACGAGTTGAGCAAAGTTGTAAGATATAAGATAAACATGCAAAAATCAGTAGTACTTCCATATACAAGTAATGAGCAAGGTAAGGAGGAAATCAAGAAAAAAAAATCCATTTACAATAGCAACTGAAAGTGTCAGATATCTAGGAATAGATTTAACTAAGGATGTAAAGGACATATACACAGAAAATCACACAAAACTGCTAAAAGAAACCAAATAAATGGAAGGACATTCCATGCTCACGGACTGGAAAAGTAAATATTGTTAAAATGTCAGTTCTACCCAAATTTGTTCACAGATTCAAGGCAACCCAAATAAAAATTTCATCAGCCACTTTTAAAGAAGTGGAAAATCCATTTATGAAATTTATTTGGAAGGATGAAGTTGCAGGCCTCAGGCAACCTGACTTTAAAGCATACTGCAAAGTTAAATTGGTCAGATCAGCGTGGTACTGACACAAAGATGGATATATTGACCATTGGAACTAAACCGATAGCTCAGAAATAGACCCACACATCTACACTCATCTAATATTTGACAAGGTTGCCAAGTCCACTCAACTGGGACAGAATAGTCTCTTAAACAAATGGTGCTGGGAGAACTGGATATTCATATCCAAAAGAATGAAAAAGGATCTCTATCTTACATCCTATACAAACATAAAATCAGGATGGATCAAAGATCTAAATATAAGAACCCAGACCATAAAACTCCTAGACAAAAATTCAGGGAAGCATCTTTGAGATCTCATGGTAGTCAATGATTTCATGAAGTTTACACCCAAAGAATGGCCAACAAAAGAAAAATTAGATAATTGGAACATCCTCAAAATTAAAAACTTTTGTTCTTCAAAGGAGTTTGTCAAGAAAGTGAAAAGGCCATCTACTCAGTGGGAGAAAATAGTTTGAAACCATATAACTGATAAGGGTCTAATATCCAGCATATATAAAGGGATTCTACAACTCAACAATAAAATGGCAAACAATTCAATTAATAAATGGACAAAGGATTTGAATAGACATTTTTCCAAAGAGAAAATACAAATGGCTAACAAGCACATGAAAAGTTGCTCAACATGACTAGCTATTAAGAGAATTTAAATCAAAATCACAAGGAGATATAATTTCACACCTACTAAACTGGCTACCTTTAAAAAAAAACAACAGAAAACTACAAGTGTTGAAGAGAATATGGAGAAATAGGAACACTCATTCACTGCTGGTGGGAGTGGAGAATGGTGCAACTGCTGTGGAAGACAGTGTGGCAGTTTCTCAGGAAGCTAAATATAGAATTTCCATTTGATCCAGCAATTCTGCTACTAGATATATACCCAGAAGAACTGAAAACAGGGACATGAACAGATATATGTACACCAATGTTCAAATGACACTATTCATAATTGCTAAAAGATGGAAGCAACCCTAATGCCCATCAAAAGATGAATGGATAAAGAAAGTGGGGTCTGTACATACAATGGAATTATTCAGCTATAATAAGTAATGAAATACTGATGCATGCAGCAATGTGGATGGGCGTTGAGGACCTTATGTTGAGTGAGATAATCCAGGCAAAGATTGACAGATATTCTATGATCTCACTAATATCAACTAATTACAATAAGCAAATTCATAGAGGTAGAATCTAGACAAGTTACCAGTAGATAGAATAGGGGTAGAGAACGGGGAGTTGATGCCTAACTTGTGCAGAATTTATAATTAGGTTGATTATAGTGGTTTGGGTGTGGACAGAGGTGATGGCAGTGAAATATTGTGAGTGTAGATCACAGGACTGAGGTATGAGTGTGGGTTTGGTAGAAGGGGGAGGTTTTAGGTCATATATGTTATTAGAAAGTAAGCAAGAGGATAAAACATGGGATTGTATAACACAATGAACCCTGTGGTGGATGAAGATTGAGGTTAATAACATAAATATAAGAATATTCTTTCAGCATCTATAAAAAAATTAAGTTACTAGTATAAGGTGTTAATAAAAAGGAAGTTATATAGGGAAAAATGCAACTAAAGCAAAATATGCACCATATTTAACATTAGCATTTTAACAGTATTACATCAAATGTAATAGAGGTACCACACTAAAGTTAAGTGTCAACAATGGGGGTGGATTGGAACTTGGTATATTTTATTATTAGAAAAATGTTCTCTCATAAAAACCAACATTATAACTTACAGCACAATTTTCTCAAATAAGATGGCCAGAAGCTCTGGAATATATAAATATTGCCTAATAAAGAAAAATAGGCAAATAATCCAACCCTTCAATCTTAATAATTCTATTTATGAACCTTATGCCTGTAATAATGAAACTAAGCTTAATTATAATTAATGACTGAGGGTTGCCTCCTGAAAACCTCCTTGTTAATCAAATGTGGCCTCTCTCTAAGTCAAACACTATAAATAAACTCACTATCTTCCCTCCTATGTGGAACATGACTCCCAGGGATAAGCCTCCCGGCACTGAGAGACTGTTACTAAGTGTTAATCAGTGATGTATTTGAAGAAAACCTTGATCAAATGGGGGTAAATATTAAATAAAATAGAGTTTTTATGGATAAGACATTTCAAAGTGAGTTGGTAAGCCATTCCGGAAGTTACACTTATACAGGTCTCAGCCAAACTCCACAAAATGCTGCAGTAAACAAAGTCACAAGCAAACGTGTTCTTGAGGGCCCTAAGGGTGTCCAGACACCATGGACAAGCAACATGGTCACATGAAATTAATACACCCTCAGTGGGCTCTATCTGGGAATATATGAAAACTGTTGCCTCAGTATAACATAGTTATACCCATTTATAAATTCCCTATTCATAACTTCTCGACTTCTTATATTTTAACCTATAATTTACAAGTTACTTGTGTATATTTCTAAGTCACTTAAATCTTTGGATTTTCGTATTAAACCCTGAAACCCAGCAAATATGTGGCCAACTCCTACTCTCCAGATTTTTCATGGACAACTAACAACACAATGGTGTTGAACCAACCCCAGCCCAAAAGGAAAGAGTACCTTCTACTTCAAGCAAAACAATTCCATTCCTCTGCCCCATAATATCTATGTCCCTTCTCTGCCTGAAGTAGTCAGAGTGGACATTATCCCAAATCCCACAAGGTTGAGAAATGAACAAAAATAAGGAGGGAGTGTCAGTACTGACTAAAGTAAATTTAGTGTTATTGTAGTTGTCTTGTGTTAACTGAGTAACAAGTAACATTGACATAAAAATAAATTTTTAAAAAGAAAGAAAACCGATATTATTTAGCATCACTTAATTAGTATATGAAGACATGTAGAGTCAACAACTGGAGAGGACCATTCTTTCATTAGCCTATATGGCATAGCTATTGAAATTGGTTATGTTCTGGCTCATAAGTTAAATTTCAAAACATTTAAAAAACTTTGAAATCTTAGAGGCATATTTCATGATCAGTGGACTCTTTCTAACAATACTGGAACATAAATAATAAAATTAGAAAATGACAAAATATTTAGAAAATTAAACAAATTTCTTCTAAATAAACTGGGTTAAAGAAGAAATGACAATGGTTTATAGGAGTTAATTTGAACTAAAAATTTAAAATATATATATATTGAACATCAAATTTTGTAGCATATAGCTATTGCTGTGCTAAGATAAATTTTGTATCCTTTAATGAATATACTAGAAAGAAGAAAAGCAGATAACTAATGATCTATAAAACTATTGAAAAATATAGGTGGATCTCACAACTTCATTAATTGATTCTCTCACTCATTCTCTTATCCATTCTTTCATTTACTCACATATTCTACAAATCTTCATTGGTTACCTTTTATTTCCTAGCCTCTGAATTTGGTAGCAGAGATTTTTTAAAAATTAATTTGTGTGACAAAAAGAAAGAAAAGAAGGAAGGGAAGGAAGGAGGGCAGAGGGGAAAGAGAGAGGGAGGTAGAAAGGAAGGAAGATAAATTCCATGGCAAATATCCCACATATTTTGAATGAACAAACATAGTGAAGATGTAGGCTAGGATCATTTGACACAAGGATAATAATCAGATTGTGTTATATTAATTTAAATAGTATTTTTTGGATTACTGCTATGATCCATTCACATTACCAAGGAGTTAGCTCAATGATCAACAGTGCTAGTTGCCTACCCAATATATGTTTTTCCTTTGTTCTCTAAGTCAGGAAAACCATTGTGTAAAGCTGTTAGACAAAGGAACAGAACAATTTATACACATAATACAGTGACATAGGAAAATAATAATTTGAGGGAATCAAAAAAAAAAAGAAATCATAAGGATATATGTGCCCAGAATGGCATTTTCTCTAGTAATTGGTCAATTCAGAGAAATCATAAGGAACAAGGTTATCAGACTGATCTCCAGGGAATAGGGAATGTCAAACCACAGAGACCAAGCTGAGAACCTTGTATTTAATACAGCTTAAATCAAACATCATTGGCATTGTTTTTAGGCTCTTAAAGGAATTGTGATATGAAAAGCATGTTTGAGTACGATTACTCAAACTGGGCAGTTCCAGATGAGACTATTTTGGGAATAATGGGGAGGAGGTAAGTAAATGCCTGTTATCCAGGTTTATTATTGAAACAATACGATGAGTAATTCAATGCCATCCCTAGGTTACTTCTCATGTGAAGAACACTTCTATATAGTGAAAGTTAAAAATCACAAAATCTCTAGTGAAGATTCAAGGTAATGACACTTTGGTGGAGGTTATATATTTCCCAGCCTGCCATATGTTCCAACAAGGTGCTCTTCCCATTACTAACATGGTGCAAAAAGCATTTAGGGCAAAGAAGCTTTTAGGGCTATCCAATAAAAGCTTTAGGAACATTAGTGAAAACAAAACAATACCTTAAAAACAAACCAGTGTATCTCAAATAATCAATTTTATGGCTTCTAGTTTTCCTGTGCTTATCTATAGAAATATGATGATAGCAAGCAGAAATTGCTTAACTAAAGAAATGCAACAGAATCTTAAACTAATGGGCATGGTGTGCTATCCTTTAACTTAATGATGTGGCACTTCTTGAACTATCCCACTTTATATGTAAATTTCTGTACCCCTTGTAAATGGAAAATCGCATATAGACTATGCAACATCATTGCGCAGCATAAAAATTATAACAAAATGGTTTTTCCTGATGATATGCATCCATTAGAAGAAACCCATAAAATGTTATAAACATATTTGTATCTGCTAGGTGATGATTTTTCTTGACAAGCTAATGTGCTGCATTATGAGTAGAAATGAGTAATATTGTTGAAAAGAACAAAATGACTCAGTGTCTTTTATACCTAGAAAATTTCAAGAAAAAGAGTACATTCTCCAAAATCCCTTCTGTTAAGATAGCCCCTTTAGTATCTCATGTTTTCACATATTTTTGCATATTATTTTTAGATTGATATAATGTATATCAATGGAAATAGAATATTATTAAATTTGTACTTAAGAAAATGCAATCATTGCTAAGCTTGTCAGTGATTCTAAAATGAAACTTTTTCCTTGGAGTTTTCTTTAATTCAAATACTTGTTTTACAGAGCTGAAAATTTGAAAACACTTGGGTCACTTTTCTATGGGTATTTTCTTTAAATGTCTTTTATTTACTTCAGTTTTTAAAGAAGACATATAAACAGGATTTAGTGTAGTATTTTCATATGATAACCCTTCTCAGCTTCACAAAATAGAGTACTGATAAATAACAGTAATTTTTTTTTCTCATTTTAAACATTATATTCAAATTCTGAGTGCAAACTTGACTAAAATTGAAGATCTGTATGCCATTTAACCAGTCTGTGCAGAAAGTATTAGACAATTCTTAACAAAGAAAATAACTTCCAATTCATTTTATAATCATGAACAGAAAAATATCATATATGCCAATGTCTACTCACAATATTATACATTTAATTGAAAATTATACTGTTTATTTAAAACTATTTATAAAGCTATCAAAAAAATACAACAGAGACTTCCAACTCTGAAAACATCAGAGACTGAGCAAAAGCAGATGCCATAAGGAAATGATGGGTATATTAACTTATCCAATCAATTATTAAATATATCACATAACCCATTGTTGTAAAGAGGGCAATTAAATCCAGAGACTGCAGGCCATGAAACAATATAGTTTGATGGAAAGGTTTGGATTCCACATTAATGACCAACAGTTGGAATTTGATACAGATGTGAAGGAAGTTTAATTGTCTTTAAGCCTGAGCTAGGTCAGCAGCTAGAACTAAGTCCAAAGCAAAAGCCAAAGAATTTGCAGTTTTGTATTTATTGGCAAAGTAAATGCAGATTAATAAATGAATGAAAAAATAACATAGGTACATAAATGCTAAATTTAGATAATTGCATGCAACAGAGGGTTTAAAAAGTAAAATCTTGTTTGGATTTTACTTTTGTAAAAAGTAAAATATGTGCAAAAAATACACATATTGAATATTGGAAGAGTCCAATGTAGCATAAAGATCAGAATTCTCAAGCTTAGCTACTATTTTACAAACCAATGCCAGGCTAGTAAAACCCAAAAGACACTTATCAGAAACAGAAAGAGAGAGGTAGAGAAGGAAATAAGGAAATAAGGAAGGGTGGAGGGAGGGAGGAAGGAAAAAACTATTTCACAAACGGCTTTGAATGTATTTCATTCTAGAGTATGCTTATACCAATGTACAAGCAAAAGCAAACTAAATTAAAAACAGAAAGCAGGCGCCAGCCACATATTCTGGTTGCGCGTCCCTTCTTGAAAGATTGAGAATAAAATATTTTCTTCTTCGCAACCAGGTGAGCTTTATTTCTTCCAGGACTGGATTTCCTTCTAACAACTTGGGTGCTCGTCCGGGATCCGAAGCTTCAGAGAGTGGACCCCAGGGGTGGACGACGGTCTCGGACTCCGCAGGTGGGGGCCTCGCCTCGGGCAGCCCAAGGACCCGAGAACAGATGCTCAGATCTGCTGACTGTGGATGAGAAAAAGGGAAAGGATGTCTGCCTCTCGTTGACCAGGTAACTCCGTGCACAGACCAAGGTAAGAAAAAAAGACTATTACGTATTGCCTTGGTGGTCGGGGAGTTCTGATGAGTCTGAGGTTGGTTGTGCATGCCTGAGACACTTGACATCCTGCGTGAAGCGAGTGTGGGGTCCCAATTCGCATTTCCCTTCTCCCGTGAGGCAAAAGGCCAGAGACGGACGAAGCAAAAGAAAAATTGAGAGAAAGGAACTCAGAAAAGACTCTGAATGGGAAATAGAGGCAGTTGGTTGGCCAGGAAAAAGGGAAAGGGGGTATCTGTAGGATCCCTTGGGGAAATTTCTCAGGATAGTCCATTGGGGAGGATGTTAAGGTACTAAACCGATAATAATTGAACCAAGGGAAAAGACAAAAAGAAAATCATCAAATATTGCTGTTGTATCTGGAACAAGGAAAGTATTTTGGCCCAACGTGTTCTGGCCAAAATATGGGGCAGATGAGGATTGGCTTTGTGCTGACCTTGTGCTGACCTTGTGTTAATGGGAAAAAACCCTTCTCCAAGGAAGAGTCTGACTATGCCATGTGCTGGTTAAAGGGAAAGGGGACTGCTCTCTTTCCTATGAAAGCTGAAAACCTAGAACCAGAAACTAAACTCATAGAAACTAAACCTTGGGACCCCTTATTGAACCTCCCTCCTCCCTATGCTCGCCGTCCCCTCCTGGAGCAAGGGTCACTGGATTCGGAAAGCCCAATAGAGCCCATCCAAATCCCCGGGGAACCGGAGAGTCAGGCGGTGCCAACCGCCCCATCGGTTACAACCCACCAACAGCTGAGGAAAGAATTGGAACAGTGTAAGAAAGATATACAAAACTTTCTGCTTCCCAGGGCACCTGAGGAGAAGAGGGTGAATGAGTATAACCCCATGCAGCCTTTGTGTCCTCTGAGAGAAGTACCAATGGGGCCAAGGGAGATTGGCTATGTAAATGCCCCACTGACGATACTGATGTAAGGAACTTGAAGTAGATGAAATCATAATGGAAGATCCGGCAGGGCTGGCTGAACAAGTAAATCAATTCCTAGGCCCCAGCTTATATACCTGGCGGAACTTATGTCCACATTGAATATTCTCTTTATGGGAGAAGAAGGAGGGGTGGTGCGAAGGGCGGCTATGAAGGAGTGAGAAAGGCAGCACCCACCAGGGCAGGGGGTAATGGCAGCAGAACAGAAGTTTCCTAACACAGACGCTAAATGAGATAATAACCAGAGAATACAGGACAGATGAGAGACCTTAGAGACCTAATTATACAGGGGATTCAATTGGCTGTACCCAAATCTCAAAATTTAAATAAGGCCTTTGAAGTAACTCAGGAGAAGGACGAGACCCCCTCTGCCTACCTGCAAAGATTAAGTGACCAAGTGAGGAAATATTTAGGGATGGTCCCCGATAATCCTTTGGCACAGGGAATGTTGAAAGTCAGTTACGTAAAGGGGTCTTGGCCTGATATCCAGAAGAAGATTCAGAAAATAGAAGGATGGATGGATAAGCCATTGGAAGAGTTATTAAGAGAATCCCAGAAAGTGTGTGTAAGGAAGAGGTGGAAAAGCAGAAACAGAAAGCAAAGCTTATGATAAGCACAGCTGACCATATGGTTAAGAAAAGTTGGGAGATGAGGCAGGAAGGAGACAGGCAGAGGCGAGATAAGGAAGCAAGATGGGCTTATTTAGATAAGGGGGCAAGGAGAATGCAAGGCTCGACCAGGTGTTATTACTGTGGGAAACCTGGTCATTTCAAAAGGGAGTGTCCGAGTTTAAAGAAAGAAAGTTGGGTAATCCCCCTCATGAATTTTGAGGATTAGGGAGGTCCCAGGCTCCTCACTTCAAGGGCCCACTGGGAGCCTTTAGTAAATCTAAGGGTGGGCCCATATCAGGAGGAAATTACAATTTTAATGGACATGGGGGCAGCCCAGTCCTCTGTGGCTCATCTCCCCAAAAGTGCCAAACTCTCTGGCAGTTCCCTCACAGTATCAGGAGTAAAAGGAGAAGGATTTAAAGTCCCCATTCTTATGCCCACTAATATTTGTTGGAAAGACAATCAAGTTGTAGGCCCTTTGTTGTACATCCCAGAAGCTGGGAGTAATTTGTTGGGAAGGGACTTAATAGTACCCATGGGTCTGAATTTGGAAGTAAGAAATGGACAGATAGAGGTAGTCCTAGCCATGCTCACCGAAGAAGATGAAAAAGATATCAGAGAAGTGTGGGTGAGAGAGGAGAATAGAGGGGGGTTGCAGATCTCCCCTATTAAGATCAAATTGAAAAAGGAAGGGGTAGTTATTTGTTGAAGACAATATCCCATTCCCCTTAATGGGAGGCAGGGACTTCAACCCATCATTGAAGGTCTCCTTCGGGATGGACTCTTGGAGACCTGCATGTCCCCCTTCAATTCTCCTATCTTGCCCATTCAGAAATCGGATGGTAGTTGGAGGATGGTACAAGATCTAAGGGCCATCAACCAAGTTGTCCAGGTTCGACACCCAGTAGTCCCAAACCCACACACTCTCCTTAGTAAGATACCCTACCATCATAAATGGTTTAGTGTAATAGATCTAAAGGATGCCTTTTGGGCCTGTCCCCTTGATCCCGAGAGAAGAGACTTATTTGCCTTTGAGTGGGAAGATCCCTCTACTGGAAAAAAGCAGCAATGTAAGTGGACAGTCCTACCCCAGGGCTTCACAGAATCCCCCAACTTCTTTGGGGAGGAATTGGAGAAGTCTTGGAGAAGTTTTCAGTCCCGTTTGAAATTTCCCTTTTACAATGTGTGGATGATATGCTAATATCAGGTGAAGAAAGGTAAACGGTAGTCCAAACTACAAAGAACTTATTGAATTTCTTGGGAGATCAAGGGCTAAGAGTGTCAAAACATAAGCTACAATTTGTAGAAAAGAAGTCAAATACCTGGGCCATCTCATCAGCAAGGGAAAGAGGAAGATAAATCCAGAGAGAATTCAGGCCATAATTGAACTACCTCTTCCCTGGAAAAAAAAGGAGCTAAGGAAAATTTGGGGATTGGTGGAGTCTTGTAGATTATGGACAGATTTTTATACATTTCAAACCAAGAGGCTGTACCAAAAACTGCTAGAGGAGGAGCCTGAAGAATTAGAGTAGAAGGAGGGGGAGGTAAAGGCCTTGGAGGGGCTCAGACGGGCATTGGTGCAAGTCCCTGTTCTAGCCCTCCCGTCCCTCGAAAAACCTTTCCATCTGTTTGTCACAGTAGAAAAGGGACAGCCTTGGGAGTCCTGGCCCAGATTTGCGGAGGCCAAAAAATCCATGGCCTTCCTTTCCAAAATCCTGGACCCTGTCTCAGAGGATGGCCAGGGTATGTTCAGGCTATTGCAGTCACTGCTCTCTTGGTGGAAGAAAGCAGGAAACTGACCTTCCGAGGGGTCAGTCCTTAGTACCCGTCACCAGGTCAGGACTATTTTGTCTCAAAAAGCAGGAAGGTGGCTAATGGATTCCCGAATTCTGAAATATGAGGCAATTTTAATGGAAAAGGATGATTTACTACTGACAATAGATCATAGTCTGAACCTGGCCCCTTTCCTCTGGAAAGGGTCCAACCAGGTAAAAATTCCTGAACAAGATTGTCTAGATTTAATTGATTGCCAGACCAGAGTTCAGCCCAATCTAGGGGAACTTCCCTTGCATTCAGGGGAAAAGTTATTCATAGATGGGTCCTCTAGGGTCCTGGAAGGAAAGAGGTACAATGGTCATGCAGTTGTTGATGGGCTAACTTATGAGGTGAAAGAAGCTGGCCGATTGTCCAATGATTGGTCGGCTCAGACTTATGACCTGTATGCATTAAATCAAGCCCTTAAATTGTTAAGAGGAAAAAGATGGTACCATCTACACTGATTCTAAATATGCCTTTGGTGTGGTCCACACCTTTGGAAAAATTTGGTAAGAAAGGGGATTAATAAACAGCAGAGGGAAGGAATTAGTCCATGTGGAACTGGTAAGACAAGTGATAGCTAGTCTACTGTTACCAAGAGAAATATCCATGGTGCATATAAATGGGCATTGGAAAGGTTCCATCCCCCTCTGGAACTGATGGTCTGATACCCTCTATCCCCAAGGAAATTGGAATCCCTGTATTCTCTGACTAAGAGGCAAAAGAACTAGAACAGTTGGGGGCGACCCTAGATAGCTGAGGGAAATGGCTCATCCCAGATGGCCGGCAGATGTTGAACAAACAATGAGGGAGGTATTAGTGGTTTTGCACCAAAGAAGTCACTGGGGAGTACAGGCTATGTGTGATCTGGTCCTCAAGCATTTCGGGTATGTGGGCCTTTATACTATAGCCAAACAAATAAGTGAACGGTGCATAATCTGCCAGAAAGTTAATAGAAAGTATTAAGAAAGCAAGTAGCAGGGGAAGGGAGCCTGGCCTCAGGCCATTTCAGAGCATTCAGGTCAACTATACTGAAATGCCCCCTGTGGGTCGACTAAAGTATGTTCTGGTCATCTGACAGGGTGGGTAGAAGCATATCCCCTAGCTTCAGCTACAGCAACAGGAACTTCAAAAATCATCCTCAAGCAATCATTCCCCACTATGGGTTAGTAGAAGCTACAGATTCAGACAATGGTAGCCACTTTACTTCTAGGGTGCTGCGAAATATAATACATAGTCTAGGTGTTGCATGGAACTTCCACATGCCCTGGCATCCACTGTCCTCAGGGAAAGTAGAAAGAATGAACAAAACCGTAAAAAAAAGCATCTTTCTAAATTGGTCTTGGAAATCAAATTACCATGGGTTAAATGTTTACCTATAACTCTGTTAAGAATCAGGACTGCCCCCAGGAGGGAACTAGGGATTTCTCCTTATGAAATGCTCTTTGGTCTGCCCTTCCCTGGGAAGCCCGGAGAACTCCCTTCCTTTGAGTTGAAGGATCTCTTTCTTTAAAGTTATATACTAGCCTTGTCTTCTACTCTATCATCCCTCAGACATCATGTTTTGCTGGCCCAGACCCCACCTCTTGAGTTTGTGGTCCACCGATACCGACCTGGAAGTTGGGTCCTGATCAAGTCGTGGAAGGAGTCCAAATTCCAACCTACCTGGGAAGGACCTTACCGAGTTTTGCTGACAACTGAAATGGCAGTCCAGATGGCAGAGAAAGTCTGGACTCACTACACCTGAGTAAAAGGACCAGTACCTGAACCGGCCAATAAGTATCCAACAACTTCATCTGAGTCCTGGAAAATAATTTCAGCCCCTTCAGATCCCTTAAGGATTATGCTGTAAAGGCAATAATTAGGGGAGGGAGAGTTGAACTGTGTATTGTACTAGTCAATAATGGCCTTAGCCCTGCAGGCAAAACTAATCCTGCTAGCCATGATATTTCAAAACCAAGAAGCATTTAGCCCCATCAATTAGTTATAAATATGACTGAAGGTCTTGAGTTCCAAACTATACAGTTTGATGCATGCAAGTACTAGAATGTGGGAATCTAGCCAATCAATGAATGATGAGCAGGGAGAATAGATACTTATGTCCAGGGTAATTCCCATACATGAACCCCCTTTGTGAATTATGGAATGAGGTATAATGGAGCACTCAGTACAAGGGGTGGGTTGCAAATAGACCTGAGTGGGACCAGTTACAGAAGAAAATAACCTTTTTCAAAGGCACTCCTCTGCCAGATTGCAAAAACCTTCAATGCAACCCAATATTAATAACCATTAAGAAAGCAGACAAATACCTTTTGTCTGCCAGTCCCTGGGAACTTCACGCAGTTGAAAAAGCATATGGCACTGGGGAAGACGTCTCTGGTAGAGACCCTGTAGGATGGTTTCATATACAAGTCCTCCCCTCCCTAACACTGACTACACTCGCCCCAGCCAACCCCACGCTGGCATCAGGAGAAATCTGGCTCAAAGCTGGTCATACAGCCCCAAATGACCCCAAGGTAGTCAGGTACTTAAAGCAGAGAACTGAAAACAGAAAATAGAAATAGAGATAGGGTATGGAGATACAATTGCCTGGGTGGAATGGGTCAAATACACAGTCCAGAGCCTGAATAAAATCAACTGTTAGGCTTGGGCAACAGGCCAGCCCTCTGCTCAAATCTTGCCCTTACCATTAGGCATGGAGAAACAAGAAAAGGAGTTTTAAGTACATGGTACTCCTCTTCTAAAATGCTACTCCTGGTGAAAATTGTAGTACATTGTCCTCTCTCCTCCCGAGGGTCAGAAACAAAAACACCAAGGCCATGCCTGTCTCTCGTCTTGGTACAGGAAACCATTCTGCCTGTCTCTCTAGTCAGGGGATAGGACTCCAAGACCTTGGAATCATGGCCTCGTGTACACGAGTGTGGAATGTGAGCAAGGATAGTACTGGCAATTTCTCCAGTTTGGTCCTGCCTCAAGCAGACCTGTGGTGGTACTGCGGAAAAGGTGTCCTCTTACCAACACTGCCTGAGAGGTGGGGCGGAACCTGTGCTCTGGTCCAATTGGCTATCCCATTCACCTTGGCATTTGAAAAAGAAGAGAAGGCAGTGACCCAGAGAGGGAAAAAGAAGAGAAGTCTACCTGGCTCCTTTGATGAGCGGATCTATCTAGATGATATAGGAGTTCCCTGAGGGATCCCAGATGAATTTAAGGCTAGAAATCAAGTAGCAGCTGGGTGTGAGTCATTCTTGTTCTGGTAGGTCACCATCAACAAAAATGCAGATTGGATTAATTACATCTGTTATAATCAACAGAGATTTATCGACTACACCAGGGATGCAGTTAAAGGAATTGCAGGACAATTAGCTGCTACTAGCAGAATGGCATGGGAAAATAGAATGACCTTGGACATGATGCTAGCTGAGAAAGGGGGAGTCTGTGTCATGATTGGGGGTAGTTGCTGTACATTCATCCCCAATAACACCACTCCTGACAGAACTATCACTAAAGCTTTACAAGGCCTAACGTTCCTATCTGAAACACTAGCAGAAAATTCTGGCATTAGCAATCCACACACGGGATGGTTAGAAAATTGGTTCAGAAAATGGAATAGAGTCACACAGTTCATCTTAACTTCCCTCATTATCTCAGCGGGGGTGCTTATAGCAGTCGGATGTTGTATCATTCCATGTGCCCGAGGGTTAGTTCAAAGACTCATTGAAACCGCCCTAACCAAACAAATGCCGGTACAGTACAAACAAAACAACCTGTACCCCCTTAAGAGGGATACCCCATGAGAAAGAGTGTGAAATAGCTCTTAGAACATTTGAAGAATTAAAATGTGAAAACTAAAAAGCGTTTAAAAGAAAGAGGGACAATTGTAAGAAACATGGAAAAGTTTACTTTTCACATAAAGGTAATAAAGGGCAGGGGAACAGGACTAATGCCATTTGGTGAGCTGTTGCGTCAGTTACCTACGCCTGAGTTAAGCAGGGATAAAGGCAAACAGCTCAACCTGGTCCTACAGCCGGTACAAAGGGTACGCAAGAAAGAATTACGACAACTCAAAGATCAGTGCTAAATTCCATTCCCCATTTGGTGAAAGGGCGAGTAACTGGCCAAAACTGCTGGAATGTGATAAGGGAGACTGTTAATCAAAGATGGGGAACTTGTGCGGTAAAGTTAGACCTCTTGGATAGGCTGTAACCTCTGAAATACCCAATCAACGGAGAAACGGGAGGGCTTGCGTGCCAGGCTTAGGAGTGTAAAATTGTGTCACTTCCTTTTGTTTGGGGCTCCAGCCCCATGTTCTGGTTGTGCCCCCCTTCTTGCAGGATTGAGAATAAAATCTTTTCTTCTCCACACACACAAAAAAAAAACAACAAAAAAAAACACAACAAAGCAATCTGTTATAAAATAGTTCACAAACACACAAGTTAGAGACAAATAGAAAAAGTTCTGAAGTGACAGAATCAGAAGTCTAAAATATACAAAAAATAAAGATATTTAAATTGTATAACTATTTTATGTAATTTAAAATAGGTAAATAGATTATACTTCAATATGAAAGAATAAAACACTATAATAAATATAACCAAATAGTTAACTTAAAAATGAAATCAGTGAGTAAAGAGTATATTAGACACATACAGATATGTGAGGAAAATATATTTGAGGAAATTACTCATAATGGACCACATAAAGGTAAATAGAAGAGAAAAAAAGGGTAGATAAATAGTCATGATGGTAAAATAAGAATTCTGATACTCTCTCTTAAGAGTGCCAGAGTTTCGCAAGTGAATAGAAAGAATGGGAAGAAGCAATATTTAAATAGATAATGGCTAAAACTTTTCTAAATTTCTGAATGTTCCTATTGAACTTGAACACAGAGAACATCAAAAACAAGGATCCATAAAAATAAAATCAAACCCAGAAATATATAATGAAATAGAAATTGTGAGACAATATTTTTTCAGATTTTAAAAGCAACCAGAGAGAAAAAGCAAATTGCCTGATTTCCTACAAAAGGCAAACTATTAGTGCGAAAAAAGGCTTTGCTTTAGCAAAGACAAATGGCTATCAGAAATTAAATTATATATACAAAAATGGGTGAGGTGATATAGTGGTCATATTGTAGTTTTATTCCTACCTAAACTATGTCTAATTGTGAGAGGGGGGAAAACACAGTTTAAGACAAACCAGGAAGCAGATGTGGCTCAAGCAATTGAGCTCCCACCCAACACATGGGAGGTCCTGGGTTTGGTTCCTCCTGGAGAAGATGAGCAGGACAGTGAGCTGACATGACGGTCAGGTGTGGCAAACTGACTCAACAAAATGATGCAACAAGGAGACACACAGAGGAAAGACAATGAGAGACACAACAACAAAGCAGGGAGCTGAGGTGGCTCAAGGAATTGAGTGCCTCTCTCCCACATGGGAGGTCCCAGATTCAGTTTCTGGTGCCTCCTAAAGAGAAGACGAGAGCACACAGCAAGTGGACACAGAGAGGAGTCAGCGAGCACAAACAACGAGGGTGAGTAGAATAAATAAATCTTAAAAAAAAAAAAAGACAAACATTGAGGAAATTAACAACTAACCATTCCTCACTGTGAGAATTAACAAAGAGAGATTTCAGAAAAAAGAAATTGAAGGAAGGAAATATTAAGAAAATTAATTGGTAATTACATTGGTAATCACAGAATATAAGAGAAAAATAATTAT
Source organism: Cabassous unicinctus (assembly GCA_029593785.1). Taxonomy (NCBI): domain Eukaryota; kingdom Metazoa; phylum Chordata; class Mammalia; order Cingulata; family Chlamyphoridae; genus Cabassous; species Cabassous unicinctus. The sequence goes on along the minus strand of JAQZBX010010413.1, from coordinate 28,282 downwards.
GTATTGAGGGCATTTAAAAAAAAGGGGCTAAGTTTTAGGCAGCAATATTATGGAACATGAAATTGAACGAAATTTAAACTAAAGTGTTCAATTTCTTAATATTGCTTGGAGAGCAAATAGACATCAGCTTAGCTTGAAAGTGTGTTTAGTTTATAAAGGTAACCATTACAAGAACAAAATTCGATATAAGAAATATAGAAAAATCAAAGGCAGGAAAGGAGAAAAATGAAAAAGAGAAAGTACTATAATTAGCATAAAGTAATGTGATGCATATCAGTCTAGATATGTTAATAATCACAATTATTTAAAAAGATTAAGCCAGCCAAATATACTTAATGCTTCCTCTCTTAGCTATGAGCCTTGCATTCTTCTGTGATGACAAACAAGACTCATGAAGCTCCTTATTCCATGTGCACAGTTTATTGTATTGTTCTAACAAATATCATTAGTTTACCCCTGCAACTGAAGCACATCTTCGGAGAAACACATTCTGTCAAATTATTCTGACATTTGTAGCTACCGAATCATTGGTTGTCTCACCAAATCTTGATGCACATTTACAGAATTTGGCATTCTATCCTCACTAGGTGCTCTTAGGGATTACAAATTTCACCACTGTCATGAAACATGGGCTGTTTTCCATTAATTTTTGCTATTATTTTTGCTTTGGTGAGTTTCTTGAAAAGAGTAAAATGCAGAGATGACTTTATTGAGCATTTATAAAATTGGAATGGTTTGAATAGTTTAGGCAGCAGGTAAAAAGTTATTAATATTTCAAAACTCAAAAAATACTTATAGTTTTCTATTTCTCTTACTACAGCAATAAAGATCCAAATGTTTGGGAAGGGTTCCAAAAATAATTAATATGAAGGACAAAGGAAACCTAGTTTGTATAAATAGAACTTGATAATTTATACATATATGTGGTTGTTCATAAGCAAAGATAAAAAGGAACAGTTTGAGAAGTTTTCTGCCCTTCAGTAGAGCTACTTGTCATTCTGTTGTATTTATCAGCCTTACTATGTTTACTCTTGGGTTCTGGTAATATTGATTTATAATGGACTTGGAAAATTAACATTCATTAAATTGATTTTTTACATCACTCTTTTCTCTGCCTGGAAAACATCCATCCTTTCCTATGCCAGGAAAATATGTAATTTTTCAGTTGTCAGCTTGAGTATCACATACTTCTGAGCATTTATAGATGTCCTATAAAAAGGGTATTAAAAATTATTGATAATCCATTACTACCTAGGTATTCTAAAAGCTACTTCTCATTTTCCAAGCCACTATTATCTCTCTTATGAATACATGGATGTAGTAAGCAAGGGAAAGCATTGTATTAACACAGCAGGAGATAGATTTTAATATGCATGCAAAATGCACCCTGTAAGCATCATCTATTGCCATGCATACTTGGGAATATTTTGTGTATGGCATGTATATTGTTAAAAATAATATGTATAGAGGGGATCAAGGATTGTGGGAAAATGGCCACAGACTAACAGGCAGAGCTGAATGCTCTCAGAAAAACTACAGAGAAAGAACCAAAAGCTGTCGGAGGGACCTACTTTGGGTGTTACCAGACAAGCACAATGCTATACAACTCTCAGGAGGGTGAGGGACAGAGGGATGAAGAAAGCAAAAAGACAAACATGAGTTACCAAGCCCCTGTGGCAGTCAAGAAGGGCTCCCTTCCCCCACCCACAAGATCTTAAGCTCACTGTAGCCGAATGAGAGAGGAACAGACATCTTCTTCTCTGTCAGTTGTTTCAGGGGAAAAGGGAGAGGAGGTTGGAGTGCTTTTCTTCAGTGAATTCTGCCAGCAGTGCCCACTTAGAATCTCTGATCTGGAAATTTGGACACAGGAACCCAGGAAAGAGGAGACTGAAACACCTCCATGGAATGATGCGTTGACTAGCGCCATCTGCTGGCCAGTCTGGAAACTGCATTGACAAAAACTCTTCCCACTCTGTATCCAACTCCTGGGAGAAAATCTAAACCCCATTAGTGAGTCTTTGGCCTAATTTTGAAAACTTAAGCTAGGAAATTTTAAAGAATGAGAATAAGTTGAACCAAATAACAAAAAAGAGCTGTGGAAAAACAATACAATGCAAGAGAGAAAAATTAGCCATCAGAGTAAATACACCAACATATTGAGATAACTAGACATCACCAAAAAAATTACAAGCTATACTAGGAAACAGGAAAAGATTACCCAGCCAAAAAAATAAACCAAATATCCTGAAGAGATACAGGATTTAATACAATTAATCAGTGATAATCAAATGATTCTCCTAAATCACATCAAAGAATTTAAAGAAAATATGACTAAAGAAATAAGGAATATTAAGAAGACACTGGGAGAGCATAAAGAACAATTTGAAAGCATGCAAAGAAAAGTAACAGACCTTTGGGAATGAAAGACATGGTGGGTGAGATTAAAAATACTTTAGAGGCACATAAGAGCAGATGTGAATTGCTTGAAGACAAAATTAGTGATTTCAAAGACAGACATCTGAACTGGAAAAGACAGGAGAACAGAAAAAGAATAGAATGGAAAAACTGGAACGGAATTGAATGACAATGCAAAGGCACCAACATTCACCTTAGTGGTATCCCAGAAGGAGCAGAGAATGGAAAAGGGGCAGAAAGAATATTTGAGGAAATAATGACTGAAAACTCCCCAACACTTATGAAGGACATAAATATCAATATCCAAGAAGGACAATGAACCCGAAACAGAATAAATCCGAATAGACCTACCCTGAGGCAACTACTATTCAGAATGATAAATATCAGGAATAAAGAGAGGATTCTGAAAGCAGCAAGAGAAAAAGCTAAGCATCACATACCAGGGAAACTTGATAAGATTAAGTGCCAACCTCTCATGAGAAACCATGGAGGAGAGAAGAAACTGGTATGATGTATTTAAAGTACTGAAAGAGAAAAACTGCCAGCCAAGAATTCTGTATCCAGCAAAGTTGTCCTTCAAAAATGAGGGTGAGTTAAAAGTCTTCACAGACAAACAAAAACTGTTAGAATATG
>JAQZBX010010413.1:0-25134 GCA_029593785.1 Cabassous unicinctus | reverse complement strand
TGTAGCCCTTCACATCTATCCAATGGACCCTGAAATATGGAAAGAAGACTTTTCTTGGGCAAGAACACTCCAGGAGCAGCAGAAAGTGGAAGAGAGGATTAGAAAGAGTGCATCAGCAACAAAAGTAACAGATTTCTCACCAAAGTCAATTCCTGACCATAACTTTGAAAATGATGAGATTGTTGCTGTTTGTGCAACTATTACTGAGAAACAGAAGGCAGCTTCAACAAATAAAACAATGGTTATTGTGTCTGGTTCTGGGACCATAGAGACTGTAAGAAGGAAGATGGTGCTTCAACACCAGATGGCTCTGTTTTTATCAAAGTCTGATGAAGGAAAATGCATAGCATTTGAATTATTTGAATCTGTCTTTTTGATTATCATTTAAAGTTTTAGACATAGGAGCATTTATTCTGGAGAAACAGGGTAAAACTCCTGTTTGTAAGACAAGTTTCTGAGATAAAACATATGAACCTAAATGGTGGCATTATTGTATAGTGTTTGGACTATGCTTTGATAAGTTATGGTTTATACTGAAGATTAGAGTTCTGAGCAAAATGTTTTTGATGTATAAAGTTAATCTAAATATATGGATGGATACATTTTAAAGATACAACTTGAAAAGCAAATTCTTGAATAGTAAATAACTTGGTCAGTGTTATTAAAAAGTTGATTCATTGGTTTTTGTTTTATGATAAAGGAAATAAGTGATTGTTTTCTATCCTAAAAATATACTGCAGTTACTAATCACTCTGTTTTCCTTGCCTCTGTAGAGGAAGTTTGTCAAAAGGCTTAAAGGTTTTTAATCATTTTGATTTCAAAACTGTAGTTTTGTTATATGTGGAATCTTTGAACATTCAGCCAAAAATGCATGCAAATTTGAACATTCTGAAATTTCTCTTAATTTTGATTTGTGCTTAAGTTTTTGGCTTTAAAGAAGTTATAACAATGGTAGTGTAGTTGCCTCCTTCATTATTTGTTAGATGTGTGAAATACAGATAAATGTCACAATGATGGTTTTATTTTTTAGATTATTACTGTAGATAGGTTAATCCTTACCACAAGTGAGTTATTTTTTAAATGTGCATTTTTTTAATGAGCGGATTTTAGAGATACATCATAATAAATTGTACGGCTACATTGAAAAATTTTAGGAGATGATGTGGGTGAGGGAGGGGGGTACGTGGGAATCCTTCATACTTTCAATATAACTTTCCTGTATACTAAAACCTCTTTTAAAATAAAATTTATTATATTTTAAAAAATGTGTAGACTATGGTTTACATGTTGGGAAAATAAAAGTTATTGAACATTATGTTGAGTGACAAACATAGTTTAAGATATTAGTAGGGAATTATAAGGAGGAAAGAATTATTATCTACAAGACAGATCTCACGTGGATGAGAACATGTATGGGATTGTTCATTAACACATGAAAAATAATTTACTCATCCCTATATTATTGAGACTGCTTCATGCACTGAACATGCCTGATCATTTTCCCACTAATGTACTTTCAACAGGTCAAAATAAAGCATTGAGTTGCCTCTTTTCTCCCGTGAGATGCAATCACTAAATAAAATGATGCCACCAGAAGCAGCTGTCCATGGTGATACTTTTGCAGGTAATGGTGGTCATTGTCCTGAATCACTCTTGCTACTCTTTCACTCAGTATACACTACAGTTATAATTAAGAATTAACATTCAACAGACTAATTCTGTTCATAACTTTTTCCCACTGAAGATTCTCATATGACTTCCTGTTTCTTATGATAATAGACATTTAACTCCCTATATTAACTCAACATGAACTGTTCTCTTATTAACTCTCCAAATTCATCTTGAGCGTCTCTGCTTACCATATCTATTGCAACTGATCAAATTTCAGTTCTTGGAAAAAAAACCAACCTACACAGCCATCAGGAAAGTCACATACTTTTACCCCTGTTGTAAAATTTCTTGTTATGTTTTAACTCTGAATTATCTACCACACAACAGGTTAGAAAGGATGAGGTCCCTCTACACCTACTAGATTTAATTAAGTTTCATATCATTTGTATTTCCCTATCAGATAATTCACACAGTTGTACTTTTGTGTAGATGTTTAAATGCTTTCTTTCTATAACGAACTATGAGCTCTGAAAATCATATTTCTTTTATTCAGTATCTGGCTTATTGTTAGTCATATGAATATACTTAAGATGATATGGTTGAATGAACTTTTGTTCCTTCAAGACTGCTATGAGATTAAATGACAAATTGTATAAAAAGTCCCTAATAATTTGACTGATGCTACATATATGATAATGGACTTGCAATTTACGTCTCATAATAACTCATTATGTCAGAATTTACTCCTTTTCTGCTGATAAAAACATTGTATCTTAGAGTTTCATAATTGTCTCAATGACAAAACTAACAAATTTCTCTTTCATTATAAAACCTGTGCTCTTTCTATCATTAAAACTAAATAGCATTTTAAATATTTTTTCATTAGAGAAGTTCTGGATTTACAGAACAATCATGCATAAAATATAAGGTTCCCATATGCCACCCCACCACCAACACTGAATATTGGTGTGGAACATTTCTTACAATTGAGGATAGCAAATTTTTATAATTGTGCTATTAACTAAACTCCATGGTTTGACTTAGGGTTCACTGTTTTGGTAGTGTAGTTCCATGATTTTTTTTTAAAAAACTCATTCAGTTACTATACATACAATTTAACATTCCCCCTTTTATTCACATTCAGTTATAAATTTCAGGGTTTTTAATTATGTTCACAATTTTGTACTCCATCACCATCACCAAAACATTTCTATCATTCTAAAGAGGAACCCTTTAAAATTTAAGCCTTCACTTCCCATCCCTATCCCCACCCCATCTCATGGTAATGTATATCTATATTATGACTCTATACGTTTGCTTATTTTAATTGTTTCAACTCAATGAGATCATTCAATATTTAGCCTTTTGTGTCTGGCTTATTTCACTCAACATGATGTCTTCACAGTTCACCCATGCAGTTGCATATATCAGAACTTCATTCCCTTTTATGGCTGAATAATATTCCATTGAATGTATATACCAAATTTTATTTATCCATTCATTATTTGATGTGCACTTGGGTTGCTTCCATCTTATGGCAATTGTGAATTATGCTGCTATGTACATCAGTGTACAAATATCTTGATGAGTCCCTGCTTTCAGTTCTTTGGGGTGTATTCCTAGTAGGGGAATTGTCAGGTCTTATAGTTAGCTTTCTGAGGAACCGCCTTCCACAGCAGCTGCACCATTTTACATTCCCACTAACAGTGGATGAGTGTTCCTATTTCGCCATAACCTATCCAACACTTGTTATTTTCCATTTTTTATTAGTAGCAATCATAACAGGTATGAAATATCTCATTGTGGTTTAGATTTATATTTCTCTGATGACAAATGATATCAAGCATCTTTACATGTGCTTTCTGCCGATTTGTATATCTTCTTTGGAGAGATGTCTATTCAAGTCTTCTATTCATTTTTAATTGAGTTGTTTGTTTTTTTTAATTTGGGGGATTTCTTTATGTATTCTGGATATTAAACCCTTATCAGATACGGGTTTCCAAATATTTTCTTCCCTCGTGCAGATTGTTATTTTCCTTTCAAGATAAGGTTCTTTGAGGCACAGGAGTTTTTTATTTTGATAAAGAGCCATTTTTCTATTTTTTCTTTTGTTGCTTGTGATTTGGATGTAAATCCAAAGAAACCATTGCCTAACATAAGATCCAGGGAGAAATAGGACCAGAAAGAAATGAAGCTGAATGCCATGCAAGTTGATAAGAAAGTTAAGCTAGATATTTTAGTGAATTGCAAAAGATAGAATATGAGCTAGGGGGCAAGTGGGAATCCCCTGAAGACCTCAGATATATAGGGGTTCAGTCCTCTAGCAGGCTTTTCTTCTAGGGATCCCTACACCCACATCTGGGACAATCCCTATAAAGCCATACCTGGGGGGGGGGGCGGTGCAGGAACTGTCACCACTGAAACTCTGCCCAGACCCAACTGAAACCAGGAGCAGGCTAAAACCAGTTTGACATGACTTCCTTTTGCTGTTACTTTTCTTTCTGAACTTGGTTTGCAGGCAGCCAAGCTTACCCACAAGTTCTATAACATGAACATGTGGAGAAATGCATACTCTTGTCCTTTAAACAAGCTTTGTAACACTGGAAACAAAGATCACCAAAATCAGAACTAAAACTATGAGGACAGAGAGACATCAGAAGCAAATAAAATGTGAAAGATCCTTCAGTAAGGAAGATCTGATCTAAAATCTGACTTCCATATATGGACAACTTTGCATTTATCCCATCAGGCAATGCCAAGCCAGGTGTCCTTGCTGATGTCCACACCTCCCATTCAAATAAAATCCTTTTTAGTTCCCAGATCAGAGAGATCAATTTGATCATTACCTCTTTTTCCCTTACCAGTAGATTTTGCAATAGAGTTCTTTCTTTTCTCAAAATCCAGATGTCATAGTACTAATCTCTGTGCTCATCTGGCTACTAGCTCAATAACAAAACTCCACTGGATCTGCATGGAGGATGGACTGTAGCCCATGGACACTGATGGAAAATCCACTGTAGCTGAGATAGCAAACAAAGCTGCCCAAACCCATCTCCTTATCTCCTTGATTGTCAGGGGAAGGTGATCTGTATTCAGCCTGTAGCCATTGCAGCTTGTGGAGGGGAATAGGAAAGGAAGAGAAGAAAGGGGAGGGGATGGGAGGGTACGGGAGGGGAGGGAAGGGAAGGGAAGGGAAAAGAAGGGAAGGGGAGGGGAGGATGGAATGAAGAGAAAGAAATCTCTGAAATTTGATAAGGATAGATTGGACTGATATCTTAAAATTACATGTGCAAAATGAACTGTTTTGTTCTAGTTTTTTGTTGGAAACATTAAATAAATCTCCAAAAGACCTGAAATTTTTAAGAATAAATTTCTAATAGAGTGTAATTGAATGCAGAGAATTATATACCTCTAATGGCTTAATTTTGTAAATGTATTTTATTGAAGTTTTTAATACTCAGGGAAGTAACTATATTGTTTTTACTTTTTGAAAAAAGTGTTAACTCTTGAAATAAAATATTCTGGTAAAAAAAAAAAAAAAAGTGAAGTGAAGGCCAGGTAATAAAGACCAAAGTTCTGAACTTCAGAGAACATTCTTCAACCTCACTCTGTAAGGCCAAAAGTCTAAACCCCAACTTTGTAAGGTGAAAGTCTAAACAAAAGCTTTACATAAACACTATTCCCTACTTGAAAATTTTTATTTCTCATAGCCCTCCAGGTTAGCAAGTCTGAAACTACTTAACTGTACCCAAGAATTGAATAAATGAATTGTACAAAATGGGAAGCAGGCTTCCTAGTGTCAGGGAAAGAGGATAGAATAAGCAATAAGGAAAGACTACAATGAATACCAAGGTAGAGAATTAGAGTGGGAGATGTTAGTAGGAAATCTTGTTGTTTTTTTTTCTTTTATTTTTTGATAGACAGATAGATAGATAGATAGATAGATAGATAGATAGATAGATAGACCAGCAAATGGATGCCAGATACAAGAATAAATGTAGAAATGGGTAAGTACATGGTTTAGCGTACATACCACTTTTCCTAGCTGTATCTGCTGAGAGAACCTAGTGGCAGCAACATCACAGTTGCAGCATGCACACCCAACCAGCAAGGTCTTATTTTGTAAATATCATGTTTCAATTAAAGGAAGAAGGGCTTCTTTGAGAAATAGCTAAATCTAAGATGAAGCAGGAAAATTCAGAATCAATCTGGAGTATATTGTACTGCAAGAAATTGATAGAAATACGTCAAAAAGGCAAAGGAGCCAGTCTGACTCACAATACCAAAGCTGAAAAATTTTTAGCAACAGATAAATGTTCAATCATCCATACTAATATCAAGAAATGTTTGAATAAATTTATAAATAAATATTTGACAGAAGGAATAAAATTCTCCTTACAGAAGAACTCCAAATAATAAATGATTTAAGAGTGAGGGAAATAATAAATACAATTAGGAAACCACAGAACAGCTATACCTCAGAGATACTGTGGGCTCAGTTCCAGAACACTGCAATCAATTGAATACTACAATAAAGCAAGTCACACAGATTTTTAGATTTCCTAGTGCATATAAGTTATGTTTACATTACACAGCAGTCTGTTAAGTGTGCAATAGCATTATGTCTAAAAAAACAAAAAACAAAAAACAATGTCCATACCTTAATTTTAAAAAAATACTTTATTACTAAAAAATGCTAACCATCATCTGAGTCTTCTACAAGTGGTAATCTTTTTGCTAGTGGAAGGTCTTGCCTCAATGTTGATAGCTGCTGACTGATTAAGGTGGTGGTTGCTGAAGGTTGGAGTGGCTCTGACACTTGAAAATATGAACACAAGTTTCCCACATCGATTGATTCTTCCATTCATGAAAGATTTCTCTGTAGCATGTGATGCTGTTTGATAGCATTTTACCCACAGAAGAACTTCTTTCAAAATTGGAGACAATTCATATCCTGCCACTGCTTTATCAACTAAGTTTATGTACTATTCTTAATCCTTTGTTCACATCATCTACACCAGGAATAGATTCCATTCCAGAAACCACTTTCTTTGTTCATCCTTAAGAAGTAAGTCCTCATCCATTCAAGTTTTATCATGAGTTTGTAGCAATTCAGTTCCATTCTCAGGCTCCATTTCTAATTCTAGTTCTCTTGCTGTTTCCACCATATCTGCAGTTACTTCCTCCACTGAAGTCTTGAACCGCTTAAAGTCATCCATGATAGTTGGAATCAACTTCTTTCAAATTCCTGTTCATGTTTATATTTTGACCTCCTCTCATAAATCACAAACCTTGTTAATGACATCTAGAATGGTGAATCCTTTCCAGAAGATTTCCAATTTACTTTGCCTAGATGCATCAGAGGATCAGTATCTATCATTGCTATAGCCTTATGCATTGTATTTCTTCAATAACAAGATCTGAAATTCAAAGTAACACCTTTATTCATGGGCTGCAGAATGGATGCTGTGTTAACAAGTAAGAAAACACCATTAATCTTATTGTACATCGCTATTAGAGCTCTTCAGTGACCAGATGCATTGTCAATAAGCAGTCATACTTTGAAAGGAAACATTTTTGCTGATGAGTAGGTCTCAACAGTGAGGTTAAAATATTCTAAAATATTCCATAAACCTAGTTGTAAACAGATGTGATACAATCCAGGCATAGATTTTCCATTTTTAGACCACAGGTAGAGTAGATTTAGCACAATTATTATGGGCCCTATGATTTTCAGAATGGCAAATGAGCATTGGCTTCAACTTAAAGCCTCCAGCTGCATTAGCCCTAACAAGAGAGTCAGCCTGTCCTTTGAAACTTTGAAGCCAGGCATTGACTTCTCTTCCTTAGCTATGAATGTCTTGGATGGCATCTTCTTCCACTAGAAAACTCTTTCATCTACATTGAAATTCTGTTCTTTAGTATAGCCACCTTCATCAAATATCTGAGCTAGATCTTCTGTATAACTTGCTGCAACTTCTACATCTGCACTTTCTGCTTCACCTTGCACTTTTATGTTATGGAGATGCCTATTTTCCCTAAACCTCATTCAACCTTTGCAAGCTTCAGTGTTTTCTTCTGTAGCTTCCTCACCTCTCTCAGTCTCCACAGAATTGCAGAGAGTTAAAGCCTTGCTCTAGTTTAGGCTTTGCTTTAAAGGAACGTTGTGATTGGTTTGATATTCTACCCAGACCACTAAAACTTTCCCTGTGTCAGCAATAAAGCTCTTTCACTTTTTTTTTAGCATTTGTGTGTATACTGGTGTGATGGTTAGGTTAATGTGTCGGCTTGACCAAGCAATGTGCCCAGCTGTTTGGTCAACCAAGTACTGGGCTAATCATCAGTGAGTTGATTGTATCTATATGGCTGATTATACCTACAATCAACTAATGAGATTGCCTTCAGCAATGAGTGACTTCTCATCCAATTATCTGAAGACCTTAAAAGGAAAAATGATTTCAGCATTCTGGGAGAGAATTCTCATCTCTATTTCAAACAGCTAACATCTCCTGGGGAACTCATCGGGGACCTACATCAGAATTCCTGTCTTGCAGCCTGCCATATGGAATTTGGACTTGTGCAACCCCATGGTCACATGAGATAATTTTATAAAATCTCATACTATTTACAGATATCTCCTATCAGCTCTGTTTCCCTAGAGAACCCTGTCTAATACAACTGGAGTAGCAATTTTAATTTCCTTTAAGAACCTTTTCTTTGCATTCACAACTTAACTAACTGCTTGGCACAAGAAACCTAGATTTTGGCCAGATTTGGCTTTCAACATGCCTTCCCCACTATGCTTAATTATTTCTAGCTTTTGTTTAAAGTAAGGGACATGTGACACTTTCTTTCACTTGAACACTTAAAGGCCACTGGAGGGTTATTAATTGGCCTAATTTTGATATTGTCGTGTCTCAGAGAATAGGGAGAACTGAGGAGAGTGATAGAAATTGGGTAATGGCCAGTTGGTGGGGCAGTCAAAACACACAAAACATTTATTGATTAAGTTCACTGTCTTATTTTTGCACAGTTTGTAGTGCCTCAAAACAATTACAACAGTAACATCAAAGATAAATAATCACAGATATAATAATAATGAAAAAGTTTGAAATACTGGGAGAATTACCAAAATGTGACACAGACAAACAAAGTGAGCACATGCTGTTGGTTACCTGAGACCTAGAGACTTCCTCAATGCAGCATTGCCTCAAACCTTCAATTTGTAAAAAAAAAGCAGTATCTACAAAGCACAATAAAGCAAACTGCAATAAAGCATGGTATGCCTGTAATAATTATTGTATGCAAGAGCCACTGTTGAATGCTAAAATGAATGCTAACATTTTCAACAGAAACTAGATAGTTGTAGAGCCTCAAATTATTTCTCCAATATTTTCTTAATGTTTATTAATCATCATGGTGGTTTAACAATTGTCCACAAATGTTTTGATACCCTTCTCCTTCCCACCCTTTGAATGTGGCTTTACCTCATGGACTCAATTAGAATAAATAGAGTATGAGAAGAGAAAATAATCACTTTAAAGCATAGAAACCTCCTTCACCAAGGTATTGATATTATCATCACCTGATAAGTCATGATGATTCTGTTATGGCATGATGAGAAAGCCCTTCATCTTTGTGTTATTCTTATCCAAAATCTATAACTTTAATAATAACTAAGACAATTTTTTTTAAAAAAAGCTAAATTAAGAGACATTCCACAAAATACCTGGCCAAAATTATTCTAACCTATAAATGTCATTGTCAAGTCAAGGTTCCAGGCTTCCACCAGGGGAGCTGGCCCACCACAAAAAGTATGGTAAAGCCATGCTTGTCACAAAGAGGAAGAGTCCAAACACTTTTGCCCAATCCCTAGTACCATGGCATAACAGTCACCAAGGAAGACACAATACATGGAAGCAATGATTGGAACATGTCTTTATACACATAAAGAAAGACAGAGCAAGGTCAGCTCAAGTAATGGGCATCCTTCTCCCATGGCCAGTGGGTCACTCCCTGTGTAGGGCGATGCTATGTGTACTGTTGTGTCACTGCTGAAGGGTACCCAATTCACTCCCCACCTGGAACTGTATGTTAGTGGGGTTGGCTTAAGCAGTACCAAGTTCACTGTACATTGGCACAGGGCAGAATCCTCTTATAAGGAAGAAAGGCAAGGGCCAAGCATGAGCTCACTGTCCAACCTCCAAATAAGGGAATGTTTGGGGCTCAGGTCTCTGATTGCGGTAAGCCTGGGGAGAAGATAAATTGCACATGGATGCATTCCCAACTATGATAAAAGAGAAAGACAAAGAAAATGTCACAGATTGGAGACCAAGGAGACATGTTAACAAAATGCAATGTGGTATATTGGATTGGATCCTTCAACAAAATATAAGGGTGTTAGTGGGAAAACATGTGAAATCTGAAGAAAGTTGGTAGCTTATTGGTATTTTATTGTACTTTGTAGTACTGAAACAACATTAAACATTTACTTTTTTACAAATGTAATACGATAATGTGAGAATTATCATTCGGTGAAGCTCTCTTAAGGGTGTATCGGAACTCTCTGGACAATTTTTGCAACTTTTCTGTAAACTTAAAAATATTTTCACATAAAATGTTTTTTAAAATTATCAATAATCTGAAATAGAAAATATTGATAATAACATCCAAATGCAGGATTGAAACAAATGTATTAGAAGTATCAAATTAAATGATGCTTGTGAAATTAAAACTAACTTCTATTACTTAGCTATTACTGCCTCCTCAAAATAAATTAAAGTTTGTTTTCTATTTTCCATTTGTTTTTATATGAGAAGTTTAGGCCATTGCATGGGAAATCTAGAGAAACAGTGTGGGGTTGAGGAGACAGTTTGAAAAAACATGACTAGAATTACTTTAAGAAACAAATCTTCCCATTGGAATGATTTCATTGTGAGGCTTTCAGAAAGAAATAAAAGTAATTTTTGAAAGTTTATTCACATTCAATCTTTTCACAATTTTTGCAAATTAGCACAAATACTGAGATAGGACTCCATTTTTAAGAAAACTGGCAAAAGTTGTGTGCATAAATATGAGTGATGCATCTAAGACATTTCTGGTGTTCCATAAACTTATTAATGCTGACAATATAAGTTTTAAAGGTTTGAAACATATTTCTATGTCTGTTAGAAGAAATAAAATTGCTTTGACTACAGCTTTCCTAATTAGAGACTATGATGTAGTAACTTAAGAGAAATACCTGCAAGCACATTTTCTGCCATTAGCCCCTAAAAATTAAACTTATAGTGATATTTTGTTTCAGTAAAATTCATATTTCAGATATTTTTCTGCAACCAAAACTGCCTCCTAGATAATTTATTGAAAATATATATTTGAGAAAAATACCCAATATCTCTAACCTTTCTGAATCATAATTTGATATATCCATGTACATTTCAGAGTGTTATAGTTTCACTTGTTTGCCCAGGATAATCACAGTTTATTTTGAGCTATTCATTCAGAAGTTCTTCAAAAGTATTACGTACTTCTTTTTTTTTTAGGAAAAAATACAAGCCCCATAATTCAAATATATTTTAAACTTAGAAGTAAAATTTATTGAACCTCATACTTATGCTTAAAGTTTAAAAGTGGATTTATAGAAGATCACATTAATACATTTAAAGGTCTCTGCAAGATTCTTCTGGCCCATGAATTGAATAGTTTCATCTTAACTATGCACTGTTAATTTCATTGCAGTGGTTAATAAACCTTGTCACTATGCATTTATAAGCCTGCTATTTTCAGGGTTGCATTTACTGCTTGTATTTTTCCAAAGTACCATTTCATAGGAGCAGTTTAGTAAATGTTAAATTTCAAAGACAGATAATAGATAATTACAGACATTTAAATGATGGATGTTAATTTGATCCTAATAAAATGTCAGGTAAATTAAGGTCATATCTACAGAAGACAGTCATTCTAAACTAAATTTTATTGTTAGATAATAAATATGTCTTCCCTTTTACATCCTACCCACACAGTTGTCTACTCAGAATTTAACATGGTTTTTAAATAAGGATTGAATATGACTAAATAGTTCTCATTACTCATCAATGCAGATTTGAAACAAACCATTGAATAAAACATCATAAAATAATGGGATGATATTGAATAACCTCACAAAAACAGACTTAGGTAAAGAGTGGATATTAGACTCCCCATTTTACCAATGAGAAAACATTGGCATAAAAGAGTTCAGTAACCTAGCCAAAGCGACACAGGAAAAAAAAAAAACAGTGATAAAAATTAATCTTGTAATCAACTTCAAATTCTTGTAATATGAACTAAAAAATTATACCATTAAAAAGTTTTATTAGTTATGTATGAATAGAATGTTACCAACATGCAATCAAAAGATGTTTGTGAAAGTGTCCCAATAGAAGTTGTATTTAAAATGGGTCATCTGTAACCTGTGTGAGTTTGATTATTTGCAACTACTCTCAGGTTTACTTGTATTTGGGGACCTTAGATGAAGCAACCAAACCCTCATATATGTTCTAGGACTATTGTATAAATTATTAAATAAAGAAAATTCAGAAAAACTATGATACTATGTAAGATCACTTGTTCCTGTAGAGTTCTTAAGGAAAAGCAGCAAAAGGATCAAAGACAGAAATAAGCAACACCAAACTCTAACTGCCCTTTTTTGATGACCTATGAAGATACTCAGAAAGAAACACATTTTTCAGAGAACATCATAAACATTAAAATATGAAAAGCAGGGTTCGTGATGAAATACTTGATTGTACAAACTAATGCACAAGAAAAATTAACAGAATGACTGAATTACTTCAACTTCAGGAGTCATTCTATTGATAAAATACGGTTAAACGTGAAAGCTAGATATAGAATCTCTAATAAATTCTAAGAAGTTTAATTTGGAGATTTGACAAACTATTCTAAAATAAAATATTCTAAATTCTAAACTCTTCTAAAACCAAGATATCAGATGTGAAAAGTCATTTTAATTATAACATAAAATACTGTAGAATTAAGCTTTACAAAATAGAATGATTTAACCCAAATATCCAAAAACACATATATTTTCTAAAATATTTACCTTTCTTACCATGTTCTAGCCATACTTCCATTGTGAGTTTCTCTCCCTCTTCACTTGTCCAACTCTTTCCAAACTTTAAAATTTAAAGTATTACAGGCTTCCTTAAAAATTGTAATATTCATACTTGAAACCAGGCACTTAATGGTAATTCAACCTAGTTTTGATTTATACTTTAAAAGAACTTTTAGAGAATAGCAAAATAAAGGCAATATGCATTGACTAATAGTCACAAGATTGTAGTGATTTTTTGATAACACAGTTGAAAATGTATTCCAATCATAAACACACTACACTAAATAATAAGATATTTACTTCCCTTTTTCTCATCAGGAAATCACACAAGAATTCTTTAAGCTATCAACCAAAAAATTACAGGCTGAGCTACAAAACAAGAGAAATATTTATTTGGGAATATTAGAGTTGCAATTCTGGGGGTACAAATTATAGTAGCAACCCAAATTGAAACTCATCTTGGTTCTTCCAGTTGAGATTTTTTTTAAAGAAAAAAGTTGTTTTCAAAGAATTATGATTTGGATATTTCCAAATGTCCTTCAAGTTTGACAGTTTACTGATTTCTTTTTCTTATAGTTGGTTTATGACATCCAGTTGTCCTCAGAAATGTTTTTTTGTTTTGTTTTGTTTTGTTTGTTTTTGCATTCCTTGTGATATCTGGCTGAGATGAGCATGAGAGTAATTTTCTGAAAGGCACCCCAACTCCATTTTAAATCTTTTACCCATGTAACTTCATTTTGTTTTATTTCTTTTCTTATTTCCCCCTTTTGATTAAGATCTTTTCTCTGAAACATCACTCATCAACATTTGATATTACTCCTCAGTGCCAGGGAGGCATATACCAGGGAGTCATGTCCCACATAGGAGGGCAAGTTGTGGGTTTATTTGTGGAGTCTAGTTTAAAGAGTCACCACATTCAAGGATCAAGGAGGCTTTCAGGGATTGATTCTTAAGCATTGTTTACAGTGAATCTTGGTTTCCTCAGAAGTTTTATAAGTATAATCTTTAAGAGTAAAGGTGTGGATCATTAGTATGACTGGGGCAGGGAGGGGGTTAGCTGTGGCTTTTATTTTCCAAATGAGACAACTAATAAGAGATACTGTAATATTTATAATAAGAAAAAACATTAGCAATTTTGAAATATGCTATAAATTTAGTTATATTAAGATTTAACCAACATTATTTTCAATAATGATATTCCAGTTAAAGCACTGGTTATATAATTAATTATTCTGATTATGTCGTAACATGCCATTTTGTTATAGAACTTTTACAAATAACTATATTTACATGTAAAGAAGAATATTTGATAAGAGTTTTTAGATTTTAGAAGATTAAGCAAGGGAGAAAAAGATAAATGTTTTATGATTTATAGTTTAAGGGAAAAGAAAAAGGTATTTCTTATATTTAAAAAAAAACAACATTAAAATATCAGTATTTTAAATAAAATCTATAATCATTTTTTATCAGTTCATTCAGTCCTTAGTAATTAATTCTTGTTCTGCTTTATCTTGTGTTAGCAATTTTATGAACCCATTAGCTTTCCATTAGATTTTTGGAAATTTTGAGTCAGTCTCCTATTAGGGTCTCAAAGTGCTTAAAGAAATGTCCTTAGAAGCTAGTGCCCCAGGGATCTGGCAAAGGACTTTCCATAGGTCTTGAGACAGTAACTTTTAAAGAGGAAGCACTTTGGCATGTAGCTGATTGTGTTTTCAGGAAAATATCAGAATAAAATTTTAAAAAATATATCTGTGGCTTATATAAGATGTGGAACATAAAGGACAAAGAATTGTTATAATTAATATTACTGTTTTATAAAAGTAAAAGATATAATGAGAGCTCAATATAAAATATTGCAATTGAGAAAAAAATGTGTTTGTTTTTGTGGCATGGAACATAATTTTTAAGAAGAACAAATTATGACAGGGAACAATATACTGTTGTCTAATATTTGACAGATCAGCATTAGGATATTTTATGGACAGTGAGGACATTGACAAATTTCTAAAAACTTTATATGATTTCTGAAATATATATATTAATAAGATATTTATTTATATGAATTTAACCAAAAAAAGTCCAGAAAATTCAATTTAGTGTGACAACATATCTTACGCAATTTATAATATATTAAAATGCAATATAGTAAAACACATCTTATGTAATTTATAATATAGTAAATAAACATTTCTATAAAATATTAAATAATATATAATATATTAAATAAAAATTCACCTTTCTTTTAATAAGGTGAAAAAGTAGATTTTTTTTTGTGATTTTCCAGTGGCCTTCTGGAATATCCCAAAGACAGACTGAAATTTAAAAGATATCATTTAGCATTTGATTTTAGAAGGCAAAATGTCTAAAGTTGTCAGGAGGATTAAACACTTGGTGTTTAAGGATCACAGGTCACAATGAAACTATGTTTGTCTTTTTTTTTTTTTTAATCAAAATGACAATAAAAGGTATTAAAAATAAATATAGGAGATAACATGATGGAAAAACATGGTTTTGTTTCTTGCCCCCTCAAAAGTGAGAAGACTTTTTTGTTTTAAATAATCAAGGACATGATAATGTTAACATAAAGTACAAGAAGTTATTTAGATAAAACACAGACTCTGCCTTTTACACTGATTATTCAGGGGAAAAAAAAAACAACAACACTTACAACCTCTTATTAAAAACAGACTAATAATCCAAAACCTAAGAGAACTTGGTCGTTTTAATAGAGAGAAAAGTAAATTCTAGTATTGTATCAGTATATTATTGGATACTTAGCTTTTTAAAAATCTTATAGATTCATCCATTAAATCTTACCCAACTCTGACCACAGAAATACATTTTTTTTTCTGCAAACCTTTTATAGCTTTCTATCTCCTTTTAAGTATTGTCCTACATTTCCTTTTTTCCCCATTCTGTAACAACTAGTCATTTTACTTTAGTATAAAACTACTCTCTTTTTCCTTAATAAAAAAATATCCTGTATACCTTTTATACTTAAATTACCAAAATGATTTTGTAAACTATCTTTAAGCTGACATCTTACAAAGCATAATTATTTTCAAACTAAAACTTGTCAGAATAATGACTCAAGTTTTTTAAATTTCATTCTTAAACACTTATTGGTATAATACTAGGTTATTTTTCGGTAAACTTGTATACGTTAAAGAACATTTTAAAAAAATACATGCTTTGTTTTTTGTACTTAACATTGATAAGTGTTTTT
Organism: Cabassous unicinctus; assembly: GCA_029593785.1. Classification (NCBI taxonomy): domain Eukaryota; kingdom Metazoa; phylum Chordata; class Mammalia; order Cingulata; family Chlamyphoridae; genus Cabassous; species Cabassous unicinctus. The sequence goes on along the minus strand of JAQZBX010010413.1, from coordinate 9,184 downwards.
TGTAAAGATTTATTTATTTCTCCTCTGCTCCATGCACTCACTGTCTGTTCTCTGTGTGTTCTTCTGTGTCTACTTGTCTTCTCTTTAGGAGGCACCAGAAACTGATCTTGGGACCCTCTGGGGTGGAGAGAGGCTGCTCAATCTCTTGTGCCACCTCAGCTTCCTGGTGTGCTGTGTCTCTTATCGTCTCTTCTGTGTCTCTTTTTGTTGCGTCATCTTAGTGTGCCACTCTCCACGTGGATCAGCACTCTGTGCGGGCCAACACTGCATGGACCAGCACTTGATGCTAGCCAGCACTGTGCATGGGCCAGCTCTCTGTTTGGGCCAGCTCACCGCGCGGGCCAGCTTGCTTTCACCAAGAAGCCCCGGGAATCGAACCCTGGACCTCCTATATGGTAGATGGGAACCCAATTGCTTGAGCCACATCTGCTACCCGATAAGTTTTTTTTTAGTTAGCAATATTAAATTAGTATACAAACAGAGAACTTACATTGTTACCCAGCAAAATGCAGGTTCTTCTGCTTGATGCCCTTTATTAAGTCCTGAAATGAGGATTTTTGGTTAATAGTAGAAATACAAGAATGTTCCTTTATTCCAAGGTATTAAGAATATGTGATACATGGGAAGAATGCAACTAATATAATATAGAGAATATAGGTAACAGTAATAATATAAAAATATTTTTGCAGCAATGGCAAAGAAGGCACTATATCAATGCTAAGGGCCAACAATGGGAGGCTACAAAGGGTATGGGATTTTTCCCTTTGGAGTAATGAAAACATTTTAAAATGGACTGAAGTGATGACAGCACAACTCTGATGAAACTGAGAGCCACTGAGTTTACACTTTGGATGGATTGTATAAGGCAGGAGAATATATAACACAGTGAACCTCATGGTGAATGATGGACTGTTATTAACAATACAAATATGAGAATGTTATATCAGGAGCTATAATAAATATACAATATTAATACATGGTATTAATAATAACATGGTTTGTGGGAATAATACACCAAGTATAAGCTATTCACTCTAGATAGCAGTAATTTTATGTTGAAATTCTTTCATCATTTATAACAAATGTGTTACAACAATGTAAGGTGCTAGCAGTAGGGCGATGTATAGGAAACCTGTATGGTATGAGTGATTGTTTTGTAAACTCACAACTTCTCTAATAAAAGAAAAAATACATGCCCTTCTATAATTAAATTGCTAACTCAGAAGACAGTTTTTTAAAAATTGGCAATATTAAACTAGTATGCAAATGGAGAACTTAAATTCATACCAAGCAAAAAGTGGGTTATTCTGCCCATTGCACTTAAGTGCCTAATTGTTGAGACACTGGGGTTTCAAAGAGAGAAAGAGTTTATTTGCCAGTGCAGAGCTAAGGGGGTCAGTAGCTTAAGGGTGCAAAAATCTGCTTCTCAGAACTGCAATAATTCTGATAGCTTTATAGCAGCAAAAGGCAGACTAGTAAGTAATTGGGGTGGGGCTGACTCAAATTCCTTCAATAATGAATATTAAGGGACTGAACAGGATGGGGAGTGGATACAAAATGAGGGTAAGTCACAAGGTTATTACGATCATAAGACAATAATTATCAGAGATGAAAACATCTAGAGATAAGGGTACAGAATGGAAGGCAGTTACAAGGTTTTTTTTATATATATAGATTTCAAGTGGGGTGTAAGAAATGGTTACCACTTCAATAGAAATGTCAATAAACAAGGGTAAGGGCTGTCTGGAATAATCATCATTCTAGCAGGTCTTAGTTTGAAATGACGATATACAAAGGGTGAGGTCAGTGTAGCCAGCTTCAGTTATTTCAGATATTAACCTTTGGATATTTTATAATATATTGGAAAGTAAAAAAGTATATATATAATGATTCAGTAATCATAATTATTTTTTAATTCTTAAACCTCAGTTACAGTATCTTAAAATGTTCAACCATGAGCCAAAAAAAAAAACTTCGAAACAAAGAAAAACACAACATAGACATACAAAACAAACTAGTTTATATAATAGAGCTGATTTTCTGTCCTTGCTCCACTTTAATTTCTTTTTAAATTTTTAATCAGGGTTTTTTTTTTGTTTTTGGTAAAGACGCTATTTTAGAATCATTATATTTGTCAGAAGCTTTTGAATACTAATTAAAGAACGAACTCTTTCTTGATGGAGTTTGGAAATCCTTATTTATTTCCCCTGCAAGGCACATGAGGAACCCGTTCTAAACTTTTACGTACCCAGTCCTTGGTTTTTTTTTTCCCTTTAGAAATGGGCAATCTCATTTCCAATACCCTTGCTTCTTGAAATATAGGTAACTACTGCCCATTGTAATTTTTCCCCTGGAGGTACTTATATTTTTGTATTGATTCTTCTTCTTAAAAGTGGCAATCAGGAACTCTTTTTATAATTTTCCCCTCACCCTTTAGGAGTTGTTATAAGTGTAAAGTTTTATTTTATTGGTTTTTTTTTTTTTTTTAAATTTTTATCTTAATTCAAAGTTTTTTAAAACGATGTTTAATTTAACAAGTTTATCTAAAGGAATGGCTTTTTAATTAATTTTATGTTTTATAACCAACTTCCAAAAATTAGGTTAAAGCCCATTGACAAATAATGAGGACAGTGTCCCTTCAAACACATCAGCAAAAGATGAAAGGCCTGAATGAGCACCAAAGTAGTGAGACAATCATTTCTTTTAATCCTAGATGGATTCTTCCTTTTGTACTTAGAGGTTTGGGTTATTGACCAATAAGTCTTTTGAGAAATGGCTTTTAATAAGCCCTTAGCATTTTTTCTTAATTAGAGAAATTGTAAGTTTCCAGAAAAATCATGCACAAAATATAGAATTCCTATATATCCCCTGTGATGGTTTGAAGCTGTATGGACCCTAGAAAAGTCTATTCTTATAGTTAATCCATTCCTGTAGGTATGGACTCATTTTAAGTAGGATCTTTTTTTTTTTTTTTTTGAGAGACCATAAGGACCTTTATACTTGGCCATTTTACATCCTTTTCTCCATTCTTAAAATTACATACTAAATGTACAAGAGGTACAAACTATTACAGCCATTTTTTCCATGGTTCTCATTGATAATATTGATTCAGCTTTTATTCTTCTTATTTACAGCTTTAAATATTTTTTTCATTGTGTAGTTGTTGCAGGTAGGATTTTAGCTTTAGCTATGACCCACCTCATTCTGAGTGGGTCTTAATCCTCTTATTGGAGTCCTTTGTAACTGGAGGACTAAAAAGCCATAGGCACACAGGAAAAGCTGCAGTGACAGAGAAAGGCCACAGACAGAGCAGCCCAAAGCAAAACTAGCCACAGGCCTGGAGGGGAGAGGAGAGATGAGCAGGCCACCATTATGCCCTGCCATGTGCTTGACTGCCCACAGCTGAGCTCTGGGAGAAAGCATCTTGAGATGACACCACCATGCGTCTGATCGCCCACAACTGCAATTTGGTGAGACAGCATCTCTTGATGATGCATTGATTTGGACATTTTTTCAGCCTTAGATATGTAAGCTTTTACCCTAATAAATTCATATTATAAAAGCCAAACCCTTTTCTGGTATATTGCTCCCAGCATAATTCTATATTAGCAAATTAAAACAACTTCCCCCCATGAGTAATACTTTGCATTAGTTTGGCAAATGTTATAGTCGATAAAAGAATTTTCTTATTATTGTACTATTAACTATAGTGCATGGTTTATATTAGGGAGTGCTTAGCAATTTGATAGGCTTTTTTGGGACCATTCCTACCTGTAATATTTGTAGATTCCCTTATATAATTTTTCAGTTTTTCCCATTTAACTGCCCATTTATCTATCTATCTAATTATCTATCTATCTATCACATAAATACTTTGTATCACTTGGACTTAAAGCCGTATGTACACATTGAAAAAGGTCAGGCAATCCTGGATTATAAACTACAATTAAAATTCTAAGTTTCTCACAAAATTTTGTTTTTGAAATGTTTTGGGGTTGGGAAATTCCTTAATAATAGCTCTGAGCTCTGCTCTTGATCCAGGGCTAAAAGTTACTGAAGGTACCATTCTAGCAGTCTTAAATAATTCTGGTCTTATAAAGCATTTGCCACATTTTAGTAGTCAGGCAAAGAAGGATATAAGGAAACAACACAAATGGGAGCAGCAGGATTAGGAGAAGCACAAAGGGCAGCATTGTTGTCCAATCTTTTCAGTCCGAGTGTTATTGAGGCTAGATTTTTATTTTTCTTAAGCTTTTAGTAAGGAGTCCTTCCATGAAGTAATTTTGAAATCAAATATTCTTCTGGCTGACTAGCATACCAATCAAAGAATGCATTCATTGATTTGGGGTGATCTTCAATAGGGTTTGGAATTAGCTTGGTTATGGCCTTCAGTTCAGTTTTAGTCTAAGGAGAGTAGATGATAGAGGCAACTCCTGAGCCTCCTTATTAGGTTTGAATTTCAAAGAGTCTAAAAGGGGTGGGTTTGAAGGAGCTTCAGGGCCCTTATTATAAAAGAGCAACTACTCAAGGCTAGGATAAATAGGATTAGGACAGCAAGACAGAGGAGAACAAGAAGGCAGAGGAGGAGCTGAAGCAGCCTCAGAAAATATACAGGTTTCAGACAGTTTTTCAAGTTTAGGTATGCATTTAAATAAGTATTTGTTTAGTTAATTTGGTATTCATTTCTTGAAGAGAGGCATTTTGGAATTTGTTGTATATTTGGAAACTTCCAAGTACCAATCTAAAAATGTATTCCATTTAGGTTGTTTGCTCTTATAGCCCCTATTCTCTAACTGTGCAAGCAAATACACTAATTTGAGCATATCAAAAGAGCTTTGTTGCAACCATTGTAATTCAAGATTATCTTTAGTATGTTAGATCCAGCATGATAAGAACTTACATGATGCAAGACCATAATTCTTAAACATAAATCCAGCTGGAGTGCTTGATGGCAGTACACTGTTTGAATATTTTTTGAAGAATTTGAATCCACTGTTTCTGATTGAGAACAATCTCAAGACCCATAAGCCTGACAGAATTTATCTTAAAGTTAAGTTAGCAAAGTGTTTTACAGTGTGCTTTACCTGAGATACTTCTTAAATCTGTATGACACACTGTGGTTCTAACTGTCTGACCTGTAACCAGGTGTCCCTCATTGCACAGAAATTATCTTGAGGGTGGTAGGTGACCTAATGTCAATCTTGCCCTTATCCTTACACAAGAGTCTTCTTTGGAAGCCAAGACTTCTCAAAGAAGGTGGCGGGTGCTCTAATACTATTTAAATTCCAAACCCATGTTCATTAAAATCATTATATGGTTCCTCTCAGTCAGGACAAAGGTCAATTAAAATGTTAGGGAGTCATGTCTCAAAATATTATCAGAGAAAGAGAGAAAGAAGAGTTTCCACATATTTGAGTACAACCCGAACAGGAGAAATTCTTGTAATCAAAAAGCACAACCAAAAAGGTTGATGCCACCTTTCTAAACCAAAAGAACAAAATTCAAAATGTCCTTAACCAGAAGACACCCAAACGAAGTCCAGAACCTCAACCAAAGGAAGGGATGATCAAGGCCAAGAGAACTTACCAACAGAACCTGAACTCATTAACAGAAACCCAGGGCCATCAGGAAAATGACAGAATGCAAGGGGTTCTAGCAGGTACTGAGCTAGAATCCAATGGTGGCTCCAGAGTAGAGGTGGCTGTCTCTATGGACCCCACTTCTGAACACCCCAAATGTTGACCAAGAAATTATAGACTGAGCTGCAAGGCAACAAAAGCATTTATTTAGGCTCTTAAAATTGCAAATTGGGGAGCACAGATTGAGACAGCAACTCAAATTGTGTCCTGTCTTGGGGTTTCCAAGCAAGGGATTTAAAAGCAAAAAATATTGCATAAGTTGTTTGTAAAAAAATTATGATTGGTGGATAATTATGAATTATGAAAGATGGTGATTTGGGGCTTTCAAAATGTACTTCAAGTTAGAGAGTTTACTGATTTCTTTATCTTGTAGTTGGTTCATGTCATCCAACCGTCTTCAGAAACGTTCTTTTAGGTTTTGCATAACTTGGCAGTTTGGTATTTGGCTGAGACTTGTATAAGAGTAACTTCTGAATGGCCTCTCAACTTCATTTTAAATCTCTTAGCCATATTAACTCAATTTTGTTTTTCCTCTTTCCTCAAAGCTAACCTCCAAATCATCCCTGTCTGTTTGTCAACATGTATGAAAATACATTTTCCTTTGTACCTGCCACCCCCATCCTGTGATGAATACTAGCCTGAAGGATACATAAAGGAAAACGGGAAATCTTACTATTCTCATAATAAACTGTTGTAATATAAATAAATCTAAGTATTTTTTTACATTTTTTTCAGTGAATCATAAAAGTTTAGCAGAGAGGTTTATCATTTTTGATGATTATGTTCAGATTTGACTTCAATTTTCAAGGCTTACATATGTAGTGTGAAATTGAAAGGTATTTTTAAAATCACTTTACTTTGTAAAAGTAGGTCTCCTGCCTCTTTTATTGTGATTTAAGCTGTTTTGAGTTGTTTTGTACAGGTAGGTTTCAAAAAGAATTATTTTATATTGACAGAAAAATGGCATTTAACAAAAGAAAAAAATATCATTAAAGAAAAACAGTAACAGAAATGTTGGTCCTCTTTTATCCCACTCTAATAATGCTTAAAAAGCTTTGTTTCTTTTAGAGCACAGAGAGATTTTTTTCATTGCTGTCTTGAAATATATTATTGAGATTCTAAGTAATATGGATTTTATCTATAAAATAATTTAATATAATGTAACTGTATTAGTCTGGGTTCTCTAAGGAAACAGAACCATCAGAGGTATCTATAAATAGTATAAGATTTTATAAAATTCTCTCACACAACCGTGGGGATACACAAGTGCAAATTCCACAGAGCAGGCTGCAAACCCTGGGCTCCGTTAAAGGTCCTTGATGAGTTCCCAGGAGACATTGGTTGTCTGATGTAGAGCTGGGAATTCTCTCTCTCAATTCTGAAATCACTTCTCCTTTTAAGGCATTCAAATGATTGAATAAGATGTCACACATTGCTGAAGGCAATCTCCTTAGTTGATTGTATATGTAATCAGCCATCTATGCAATCAACTCACTGATAATTAAATCTATGAACTGTCCTTGTATTACAATTAGCCCAGTGCTTGCTTGACCAGACAACTGGGCACCATTACCTGGCCGAGTTGACACATTAGCCTAACCATCACAGTATCAAATTATATTATGGCCAACATTTTAGATAGAGGAAATGAAAGTAGAGGGAAAAATAGGAAAGAATTAAAACACAGTTTTACTATTTCATAAATCAGTAATAGAGCCTCCCCCAAAACTTGAGTGTTTATTTATTTTACTCTTTCAATTCCACTTCCAGATTTTTTTAACAATTCTTACATATAGCATTCAATGGGTAGTATTTGACCAAAAAAATAAAAACAAAAATTTAAAAAAGCACTTATTTTACCAAAAGCTTGTCTACCTAGTGAGTTGTCCTGAATATCTGCCAAGAGTTAGTCAGTGATATTTCTCAAACATTTCAAACAAGTATTAGAAAATTTTTGCATGATTCTTGGATTATTGTTATTACATGGTATTTACATATATACTTGTACTTAGGCAATTTAATACATTATTTGGATAAATTTTCTTAAGGAAATGAAGTGAAATAATTTACCTTATATCCACAATCTTAAAATTTAAAAATGCTTTTTGATGGCCACTTTGTGTGAGTGTGTGTGTGAGTGGGTGTGCCTACTTTTGTATATTTCAACATCATATCATCTTGGGAAATTTAATTTTTGAAACTATTGTGGAAAAAATACATTTGAAAGAAGAAACACAATTCTAAAACTACATTTTATGCTGTGTACCACTTTTATTCTCAAATATACTGTTCAATCAAACTAAATATTAATATGCTCCTGGTTTGAAAAAGAAGAAGAAGATAGAATGCAAGGCTAAAATTTCATAATATTCATTGGACATACCAGTTTTAAATATGTACTAGAACAAAGCTTCTGTAAAAACACACTAGTGGAATTTTGATGGAACTTCATCAGTTTTTCTACATTAACACCAAGACATAAAAATAGTCAATATAGTTCATTCAGAGATTAATTTGGAATAGAAAATCATAATAAATAATAATAAAATATAACTTATTCAATTTAGTACATCCATCCTAGCAAACCAATAAACCTATATTGTATTCATAATTATAAAATGGAATACCAGAATCATAGCTCAAAAATTGATAAGTGGTAGCCAGTTATATGACCATGCTCCTGGTTTAGGCTGAGATCTCTGATTTGATTCATGCATTTATCTCTCTGCATTTTGATTTCTTTTTATTTCTTGAAAGGATGCAACATATACTTCAAATATTTATTAAAAATGTTTCTCTTTATTTAAATGATTTTAGTTTGATTTAATGTGTTTTTTTTTATCTGAATATATGTTCAAATTAGTGTATTAAAATGTACTGAAATCCTGAAATTCATAAGGAATCTCTTTTTCATTAAAATATTTATATCAAAATATTCAACAAAATCTTAAAAATCACTCTTCAAATTTTGATTTTCTTTTCTACATATGTTATTTTTAAAATCGAGTAAAAATTCACATGTGTACAACTGTAAAATAAAAATAAGGTTTGACAATCAATAAGAAAGTCTGACATAATGGCAACATTTATGGTAGGCACTTATTAACAAGTAATAATGAATAATATTTCAGGATTATTTTATTTAAATATTTTAAAAATCTTGTCAACAATATTTGTACAAGGTTTTAATATTTTAGCACATGTACATTTTATTCATTAATTTACTGGGTAGCTTTCAGTTTGATTTCATGATTTCACCAAAGCAGGTCCTTAGTTGATTCTTTTAACATTGCCATAGGACTAAAACACAAATAGGAAATATGTAATCACAGAGAATACTGTCACATTGACAAGTCATGTCCTCAAAGTTAGCGATAATTGTTGCAGAGCTATATCCTCAGGGATCTTCTCAGTAACATCAAGAAAAAAAAAACTTTTTGAAAATTGAAGGCAGGAGGGCATTTGCCATTTTCATTATAAATTCTCTTATCTGACTAGCTTGTGTCATATTCATCAAAAAAGATTCCTTACGATGGTTAATAGAC
>JAQZBX010010412.1:0-44352 GCA_029593785.1 Cabassous unicinctus | reverse complement strand
CTCAGAATATACAAAGAAGTGGTCTGGGTAGAGCGTGATTTGGACCCCGTAGGATACTTGACACGATCCTATTATTTTCTCCATCATACTTGCACCAGGGTGTCAGAAAGGGAGGACGCGGAGGCTGGACTGATGTAAGGATGTAGATTTGGCAGACTCTCAGGGTGAACCCACGTTCTCCCTGTCCCAGTCTCTGATACTTTCAATCATGTCCTGCTTTGTTCAAACGTGCTTTCAGCCTGGCCCACCTGTTCCCATATCTTGCTTTTCAGGGTACAAAATACCAGCAAGAGCAGTTGGTATAACCATAATTTTTGTCAAGGGATTTTTAGAGGTTCCAAATGGACCTGATGAATTCTTATATTAGGACACAAGGTAATTTCCAGGGAGAGCAGCCTCCACTAATACTTCATCCAGCCCTATAAAAGTGCCATTTATCCTACAGGCCCCTGCCAAATGCTGCATTGCTGCCTAGAGGAAGTAAATTTACCTCCAGTGTTGCAGCTAGAGCTGTAAATTACTTATTTGAAGTCACTTCTTTTCAGTAGGCCCAGAAAGGGGAATATTTCAACAGCAATGTGTTTAGAGTGTCTTGGGGACCCCTTTCTAAAACTGTTCCTTTGTGGCTTAGACTTTCAACTTAAACTACCAGATACACAAGATGCTTACAGTTCATCAGATGTCTTCAGATTCTGTTTCCTTATATGCAAAGAGAAAAAAACATGAATTATTTCATTAAAACATAGGATCATCGTCCTTTCTGGACAATTTCTGGTAGTGATGCACCAATTTTTTTTTTTTTTAATCTTTTCTTCTTTATTTTCGCTCTCATTTTCCTAATCCTTAGCCGCCCCCACCACACACACACACACACACTTCTTTACACTCTTTTGCATCTCCTTTTAAAAATATTTCCCCCTCCTTTGGTCTCTAGGTTCATGAGTTCATCACCAGTATACCACTGATGACCTCAAGAGCGAAGAGCTCTCTGAACAAGTAACATGATACTTGTTTCAGCTAGTCAGACACTTGATGAGAGTTGTGAGAGTACGTACATTATCTGATGTTGTTTCTATGGAGTATTGTGCCAGGGCTACTGCCTTCAGTGATCTCTCTCCACGAATTCTCCAGTTCTCCCCAACAGCTGCCACGATGATTCAGTCTTTGGGCCTCATTGTCTCCCATATTCAGCCCTATTTATTTATGATACTAATTCCAGCCTGGGGATGTCCTTTAGCTCACAGCTTGAGTAAGGGGAACATTTTCACCCTTGTTTTGCTAAATGCACAGAGACAACAGACTAAATGGGTACAGCTGCCGTGTTTAGGAGACTTGCCCTATGCCATTTCTCTGATCTCAGGAGGAATAGAATTCCCTTCCCTAAGAATGTCTCGGGTGCTGGATCTTGAAGCTGAGTAGCTTTCTTCCAGGCAAAAAGAAACTTTCTTTTGAATGGTGTCTTTGCCAACCCGAATGTAACCAAACTCTAAATCTGAATACAAAAACAACCGTCATTTTCCAAAGCAACAATTGTTGCTTCTTAACTCTCAGCAGTGCTTCCTAGAATTTAGTATGCATCAGAATCTTCTGAGGATGCTTGATACAAGGCAAATTCCTGCGCTCCATCTCAGACTAGTGAAACAGAGTCTTCGAGAAGGTAGACCCCAGGGATCTGTTTTCTCATAAGCACCTCCAGGTAATCACATGGACAGTAGGCTAATAGACTAGTCTGTGAAACATTGGCTTCAGGAGTGTATTTTTTTCTGGTTCTCGTGGTAGGAAAAATATGCTTATTTTAATAACTGCTTATTTGGTTGGAAGAGTTCATTCATCCAATAAACCATGTGCCCAGCATTGTGCTTTGTACTGGAGATACCAGGATAAATAATTTTGCATTTCTAACCTCAAAGAAATTACAATCTGCCAGTTTCTTTTAGTCTGGTAATGTAATATTAAAGAGCCCAGGCTGTAGAGCCAGTCAGAGCGGGCATTGCCAATTATTAGTTAGTTGTGGATTCTTGAGCAAATTACTCAACCTCTCAGATCCTCAGTTTCTATGTCTGAAAATGGGGTAATAATATGTACCTCATAAGGTTGTTGTGATTATTAAATGATGTAATGCCTGTCAAGGGACATTGTGGATAAGAAAGGTTCTGGAAATTGGAGGGTGCACTTGAGCAAGGCATTGAAATATGGGAGCTAAGACTGGAATGGGGAGAAGATCTATGAGTAGGAAGCAAACACCCCTTTTAAAGGGAAGCAGCAGAAAAAGGAAGGAGGAAGCAGTAGAGCACACAAGTTAAGGAATGGCATTTTGGGAGATAGGACTAGATTCTCACTCATGTTTATCAATTGGAGCCAAGCAGGAAGAGCAATGAGGAAGAACATTTACCCCACAAAGGAAGTTTCTAACCTAAAACACAAAATGAGATATCTCCATTGTACAGGCTACCTACTAGAAGTAAATAAGGAGACTTTGGGAATTTTCTTATTGTTATCCACTTCAATTTAACCTCCCATATGTCTGTGCATTTATGTGTGCCCCATGTATATAAATTTAAGGTTCAAAACACTCTGTAGATATAAATATATTGATTCAATTTTTATATTATCCATTTACATTTAACCATGTATATGTTAGATTAACTTTTAATGTAATATTTTACTATAATATTTTACTGTATTTATATATATTCAGCCTTCATCAGATTATAATAATTCCTATGTCCTGAAAATATTGGAGAAATCCAAGTTAGGTGTGGCAAATTTACATGAAAAAAAAATTCCATTTTAAACCGAATATACTAATATCTATAAAAACGTGTACCAATAATAATAATAATAAAACAAAAGACCTGTACCAGTAGAGTGGGTGTACTCAGTAGATGGGCACCTGCAAAAAACAAACAAACAAACAAACAAACAAACAAAAAAACCTGTACCAAAAGCAATGTACTGAACAGTGCAATATGAGCAAATCATTATAACGCTAATGATGATAAGGATGATGATGACTAAATTTATTGGCATTACTGTCTATTTGGCACTGTTCTAAATGCTTTACATAAGATATCCCAGAAGAAACTGAAGAAACAAAAACTTATGGCTTGGGAATAACTTCAGCATACAATAAATGCAAATAAATGTTAAAGCAAAAAAAAAAAAAAAAAAAAGCTTTACATAGATTAGCTTCTTAACCTAATCAGTGGATAGAAGCACTATTCAAAGACAAATAGCTTCTAATTTTTTTCAAGATAATAAGAGAGTTTCTACATTAATGCAACAAGTTAATACATAAATGCAAGGATGCACATTTACCCACAAATATCCTTACTGAAGTTCTAATGCTTGTAAGGAGATGAACTGAGAGGAAATTGAAGTATAAGAATTTTTATATATAAACAAAAATGAAGAAAATAAAAACATTGTGAATATACAAATTATATTAGTACCTAGTTTCCAATTATTTATTGTATTTAGAGATAATTATATATGATATTAAAATTTAAAGCAAATGGAATACATTAACCTTATAATATACAAACAATTTTTTTTGGACTATTTACCTGAACTTTCATTCTATCCTCTGTAAAATGGGAGAATAGCATTACATTACATATTGCAAATATAAAGTGATCTTGACAGAACTCACAGTAATATCCTTTCCATATTTAGCTGTGGATTTTCCATAGCTGTATCTACATTTTGCTAATATTTTCGCATAGCTCAAACTGACCTTAGTTTACACTTATGATCAAACTAGAGATGACTATGCAGTGGAACAAGCTGTGAAGATTGAGTATTAACATATTTGAAAAAGAATCAAATAAATACTGTAAACACATAATCAAATATATTTAATGAGGAATGTATTTGCCATTCTGCTGTTTGGCATAAGAGACTACATAGACACATATACACGTATGGATATACAGTCGATTTTCACTATTCATGGTAGTTATGTTCCATAAAGTCCCTGTCAACACTGAGTTAGTGAATACTTAATCATTGCTCCTAGGAGAAATACAGGGTTAGGTTCCTGTGAGACTTTGATCACAATGTATCACAACATTTTTGTCAACTGATTAATATGTAACCTTGTTTTACGTGTTTTTCTGTTTAAAGATACTTTATTTAATATATATTGTTCATTCATTAAAATTGAACTCACAGCCAACAGCACTGAAACTCAGGCCTAAATGAAGCTTCTCTAACACACGATTTTCTCTGTTACTCACATCACAGCCTGCTCACCCTGAGGAACTCCTGATAGCACGTTAGCACTATACTTGGAGGTCATTTTAAACAGAAAAATTACCAACATAAAGCACAAAAACATGGAAAATATGGCACTAAATCTACTGTGAAAAGACACTTGTTTACAGAAACAAAATGCAAAGCATTGCCTTGTTCGACCTCAGCTGGGAATGTGCACGTTGGACAACTCAAATTTTCCACTGTTCTGCACATGTCCACAAATGACCACAAAGTTACTGTAAGTATTGATTTGGGGGTTACAAAGAAATTTTAGTAAGTAGGTGAATTCACAAATATGGAACCCATGGATAATGAAGAATGAATAATATGTGTATTATATGATACATTTATTTATTCATTGATTAAAATGGTTACTGTTGTATTGTCAAACAGAGGCTTTATATTTCTTTTTTCTTTTCTCATTTTATTAATTCCCTAGCATCAAAGTCACCAACTTATTGATACCTGGTGTGGTTTCTTCTTCATCACACAAAAGATTTCATATGTCTCCCTTCTTTGCTTCTTATACTTTATAGTTCCTTCTGCATCAAACCTTATCTCAGGTTTGAGGCAAAGTCCTGAAGGAGAAGCTCCAGTTGTTTCCGCTCCCTTCCTAGAAAAGCAGGGCTAGTATGCTGGGCACCAAGGGCCTTTGGAGAGTGGTAATGAACCTGGCGGCTGTGGTTGGTGTGCTGCTATGAGGCCTTCTTGGCCTTTTGCAGAAGGCGTATTTGTGAAATTAAGGGCAAGTGGAGGGAGGGGCACAGGAAAGTCATTTCTTTCACTCACCGTTGCTAGGTGGAGTTTAGGTTTCTCTGACTTTCTGGGCTGTAGTTTCTTTCCAGACTGCCTTGTAGCAATTTGAAGGCCTTAAGCATCAACTTCCCAGTCCGACTCAAGACCCAGGCACTGTGACAGGACCTCCATGGACCCAACACCAAGGTTTAACCCAACCTTTACCCCGGAGTCTTCCCAGATGTCTGCTGAAGAAAACTACCAGAAAGACTCCGTAACCACTCGTCCTTTCACCTCAGAAATATTAATAAAGAATCTGAGTAAATTGACTCTCAACCCTGCTATCCAATTCCTTTCCTTTCTACCAGAAGATCTACTTGAACAGCAGGAAATAGGGGAAAATAGAAATAACTTTCCCTACCTGAGGAGTGGAATAAGGACATTGTTATCTCAGCGGAAAGAAATGTTTGAAAGGAGGGTAAAACTGAAATGTCTCTACCTCAACCAGTCTTATCAGGTTGAAAGAGCTCTACCAAGCACTCAACCTGAAAGAGTCCAGAATGGATCAAGAAATGAAACATTCAGTTGTGGCTGTATTTTTTTGCCTGTATTTTATAATTGGGATTCTGAGAATGTTAGAATGGAGAATAATTATGGCACGGAGTCAATTTAGCCATAAAAATCATTCTAGTACTGTTCATTCTTGCTAGTAATTTTAGGATCACTATTCAGCAGGCTGTGAAAGCTACTGTATGCTAGGACAGACTATCAGTTTTGATGACCCCTGAGTTCTGTGATATACCTTGTCTTTTTCCTTCTTGCATCTTTCCTTCCTACATTGATACCAGTAATTTAAAAGGAATCTGTATAGTTTGAATGCCTTGTTGACTTCAATTTACTTTGGTTCTATTTTGTGTGTATGGAAGAACTTAAAACTGAGGTGTGTTTGAGTACCTTTTTAAAATTCTTTATATATTTGTCCTTGTTAGCTGTGTATTCAATGATTCAATAATTTTTTTAATCCTCACCACATTTCTAGGATGTAAGTATCCAGAATTCCAATATTTTATGATACTGTTCCATTGGAAAGGAATTTTACATATTTAGGTAAGATTAGAAAACAAGGACACAGATAGTTTTGCATATGTCAGCTTCCTAGAAGAGATGTTAAATATGGAGGGAGGGAAAAATTATAGATATATAGAATGAGGTAGAAGAGGGAAGTGAAGTTTAACAGGAGGGAGTTGAAATAATATAATGATACATAATGTTAAGGAAAGATGCCATTTAATGGTGTTTACTTCAGTTCTTTTCCTTCTTTCTTTTGATGATGTACAGAGACTTGACTTTCTTTATGGGATACAAAAGACTTATAAAATTTGTCATCTGTCCTCCAACTGTTACATGTTCAAAGTGGGGTATTCACTAAAAAGAAAAATCAAAAGAATCAGGTACCTAAGAGAAAAGCAGCTGGAGAACTGTGGTAAAGAAATACCATGCTGCATGCAGATTTGGGATTGGTAGATAAGGATCAAAAACCTGTTGGTATTCAGAATGTGGTAGGAGCAGAAAGGCCACTTGGGAAAGTTGTATAGGTGTATGTAACACAATACATGCACCTGGCGGATTGGTTGCAACACAAGTGGCAAAGTTCAGTAGTGGAGATGTTATAAAGAGATATGAAGAAATATGAAAGTGAAGTGTTAATATCCACCCAACTACCAAATTAGGTCTTCTGATGAAATTACCATCCTCAGAACTATTCAACCCACAGTGGTTTGCCAGCATGGACAAATGTGGGGCAATCTTAACTTTTTGTTAACTTGCAAATTGTTCTGGTAGCAAAACTGTGTTGACTTTTTGCATGAAATTGAGAATTGCTTTGACTTAATAAAAAGACTTTTGCAATCATTTTTATGAAAATGTTAGGTTTATGAGATTTAGTATCTTAAGACATGAATGAATAAACAATGTATTCTACATTTTTAAAAAGAGAAGGAAAAAATAACACAGGATAGTGATGGGGCAAGAGGAGAGGGCTTAGGAATAGTGAGCTTCTAGGGTTCTTGATGCATTTTTAGGGGAAGAAAGGAGGAAAGTGGGGTTTCAGTCAGGGTTCTCCAGAGAAACAGAATTAATAGGAATATATCTTTTTTTTTTTTTAAGGAATTGGTTTATGTGATTGTGGGAGCTGGTAAGTTGAAATTTGTGGAGCACACTGGCAGGGTGTAAACTCAGGTGGGATTTCCATTCCTCAGTCTTGAGAAAGAATTTCTTCTTCTTCAGGAAACCTCAATTTTGTTCTTCAGGCCTTCAACAGATGGATGCTGCCTGCCCACATTTTCGAGGGTAACCTCGTTTCCCCAAAGGTAAATGACTGTAGATGCTGTTTATCACAAATACAAAATACTTAATACAGGATATCAAATCATGTCCCCAAGTATGCACAACAGGGAAAATATCTCTGATTTCTCCCTGCAGAATCTTTTGTTCTGACTCCAGCATTATCAGAGGTTCTACTGTCAGAGTAAAGTTCCTTGAAAATAATGTTAAATTCAAAAAGAATAACCAGGGGAGCAAATGTGGCTCAAGTGGTTGAGCATCTGTCTCCCACATGGGAGATCCAGGTTCAGTTCCCATGCCTCCTAAAAAGAACACCAGCACACAGCAAATGCAAACAACCAAGAGGTGGGGAGAAATAAATAGAAATAAACCTTAAAAAAAAAAAAAAAGTAAAGAAAAAAGAAAAAAAAACAACTCAGGACAGTCTATGTGTCTCAGTGGTTGAGCACAGGCTTCCTACATATGGAGGGAGGTCCGGGGTTCAATCCCCCATCCTGTACCTCAAAACAAAACAAAAAACCCAACAGTACTTACTAAATGAAAGGAACTGTGCTGATGACTTATATGCATTATGTCATTTAATAGCCACAATTTTATGAGAAATATACTAGAATTATTCCCAATTTACAGGTAACTGAAACAGAGGTGAACTGCCTTGTGTAGTTAGCTGAGAACTAAAGCTTGGATCCCGCATTGTATGCAGAATATAGTGCATCTTCTTAAACACAGTGTGTGCTCGTCCAGGTCTTTCGAGAAGTAGACACCAAGACTGTATTAAACACGAGAGGATTTTTTTTAGGGAACATGCCCGCGTAACAGAAAACCAGAGAGCTCAGGAGGGAGCTGCCAAACGCAGTGCAAGTTTGACCCTGAGTGCCGGAGACAGAAGGTCGGCTGGAAGGTCTCAGACGGCCGCGTAGCCTGGGGAAGGTCCCGCAGGGCTGTGGGGCAGTCCTGAGTCCAGGCCGGCGGGCACGGGAGCCCCGTGTCTCCCCTGCTGCAGTCAGTGGTTGCCTGGGAGTGGCCTGGGCAGAAAAGCAGCAATGGGTCCTGAGGGCGGCACAGGCTGGAGGGAGAGGACCCCCACGAAGCCCCAGGAGAGAGGAGTTTAATTTGTTATTTAAGGTGCAAAATGTAAATCTTATCAGACGGATTTTCATTTATCAGCAAAGATAACTTCCTGAATTAGTGAATTGCCGGATCCACTAATTCTCTGGGCTGCAGAAGCTGAAGGACGCGGTCCCATGGGAGTCAAAGTCCAGTTTCCACGCAGCCCCAGGGCTTGGGAAAGGAGGCTGTGCTAGTTCCCCATCAGCATCTGGAATAAACCCACTTCAGGTTTATCACTACCTTCCAAAGAATGGTCTTCCGCGGATAGTGTCCTGGATCCTCTGAAGGACACTTGGTGGTGTTGGTGGTGGAGTCGGGGTGGGGGTGGGAGGTTCTTTTGACCATATTCCAGAAAGTTCCCAAAGAAGAATTTCCTACACCCTGGATTGTGCAGAAACAAGAAGGAAAGTTCTAGGAATGCATCCTGGTTGGCCATAACACTGCGGAAAACATTATCCTTCTAATCTCTTTCTCATGTTTTTCCTCTTGCTCCAATCAAGTCAACCCTTATCCTTCCACAAAATAAAGTGAAGTGGGGCAGTACCACTTCCTTTATTCTTGCTGAAACCTGAGGAGAAAGGGGCTTATATGTTCACTTTGATCACGGTCCTGCACCTACCTATTCAGAGACTCATTCCTTTTAACTTCCTCAGTTGTCTAAACACTGGCTCCAGTTTAGGCTGTGCACAGATTATATACACAAGGGCACTCAAGTCTTTTAAATATGTTAGATATAAACGTATAGCTGCATATACACACACATATAATATATGTGTATATCAAACTGCCTGAAATAAAAGATGAAACCCTGCCTCCTTTTCCCTGGCAGGCTATTTTAGTTTCCTAGTTGCTAAAACAAATGCCATACAATGAATTGGCTTAAACAGGAATTTATTAGCTCATGGTTTCAGAGACTAAAAGGCTTCCTTCCTCCCAGGCTTGGTATCCTCTGGCTGGCCAGAAGTCTTTGGGGTTCCTTGGCTTTTCTGTCACATGGCAATGCATACGGCAGCATCTTCTCCTTTCTCTTCCTGACTTCCAGCTGCTGGCCACTCTTCTCTCTCTGTGTGTGGTCTCTATAAGTCCTCCAGTAATAGAATTAAGACCCAGCCCTATTCAGTTGGGCCACACCTCAACTGAAGTAACCTCAGTAATCAAAAGGTCCTATTTGCAATGGTTTCACAACCACAGGAATGGATTATGATTAAGAACATGTTTTTCTGGGTACATAACTCCAAGCCACCACACAAAACTAGCACCACAATGCATTCATATATCATTTCGCAACCCTTGACCTCTTGACCTCTCAGTGCTATTTAACTGGTAACCACCCTCAGACCTCAGAACATCATTCCTGTACCCCTCCTCATCCTAAACTCCTTCCCCCAAAAGAAAGCAGAGTGGAGAAGAGTGGGGAGGTGGGGGAAGGAGGGAAGGAAGGACAAATGGCAAATGTCTGAGACAACTCTATTTGTGCCTAACTGGAATGGAGTGACAGAAGGACATACAATTGAACTCTTGGATGCCAAAGACAAAATGCGCCAATTTCTCAGCTCAGTTATAGGTCAGCTTGTATAGTGAAGAGTTATTAAACTTAAAGGAACTGAGGTAGAAGGCTGGCCTGAATGGTAACCAAAGCTTTTAAACTTTAAAACTAGACATATTTTTTGCAATTTGTTTTATTTCTTAAAAGAGAAGTTGCCTAACCACATTTTATTATTTTTAAATGTAGTTTTATTTCTTTAAGGATAGATACTTTTTAAAATTATTATTATCTTGAAAGCAATATTTAATTTTACTACCTCTCTGGAACCAAAAAGTATTTTCTCTTTTTGGTATATCACTGTCTTTTGCAAAGGAGAAGAATCAGTATTTTAAAGAAGAGAGATTTCACAACATTTAATGCTTCTTTAAAGCAGGGCTAAAACTTTCAAGTACTGCATAAAAAATAAATTTCCATTGTCCTCCACCATCTCAGGTGCAATGGGATGGTGTGAGTGTGGGTGGAGGTGAAGGGGAGAGGGTGGTGGTGAGGCAGAGTTTACAGGCCAGGAGGCCCACAGCTATAAATATATGGCACAACAAACCAGAGGTCAGAGCCAATTCTGAGACAGCCACAGAATTCCAGGTTGAAGGGCAGACCTCAGAATGCTTAGAGTTTCTCTTCAGACATGCCTTTTTCCTCCCTCCCTTCCTCCCTTCTATTCCAGCCAAAAATTAGATGCTTCAAACCATTTACAGTTATGAAAGTTCAAGAAATTCCACTAGTTCCTGGTTTTGACCCAGTTAGAAATAACAGGAAAAAAAAAAAGAAAATAAGAAAAAGAAGGGTCTTACAGACTTTATTGTTCTAAACCTGTCGAATAGTCACGAAATGTGAAGCAGAGCTTTTCATCTTCAAAGGACACAATAAACATTAACTAACTAAGTTACACTACAGTGCTATGAAGAAGGTAAGTAAGTATTATTAAATCCATTTTATGGCTGGAGGAACTGGGACCAAGGCAAAATAAACAGCCCACTGAGACCAAAATGGAGATTTGGAAGGTGGCCTCCATGAACTTTGGTGGGTGTCATTGGTCTGGTCTTGGCTCCCAGATTTTCTTCTGACAATTCTGGACATTGCTGTAAAGCTTATCTTTCTCTGGAATTCCCAGTTTAACAGCACAGGCGAGCTGAGAAGCATATCTGCTTACCATATGGGACGCAGGATGGAGTAGTGGATGAGGGGACAGGTTTGGGAGCAAGACAGGCCGGGGTTAGAATCCCAGCCCTGTACCACCTGTTCTTTGATCTTGGCTAAGACTCCATTTCCTCATCTATAAAATGGCGAGCCATTGAAACTTTCCTCCTAACCACCAGCACTAAGGATTTCTCTTTCATCTTCTAGCCACTCCCCAAAGTTTCCCAGGACTCCACTTCCTCTGTTTTTCTTTTCTCATACCAGAGCCTCTCAATTGAAAAAGATATAGTAGAGGTTAGGGCTGGGTTCCCAAACCTGGCTGTGCACCAGAATTAAGTTATGGAGTTCATTCAATGCACACAGGCCTGGTCCCATCCCTGGAGATTCTGATTCAGCAAGGGCCCTAGAATTGTTTATTCGTAAAGCATGACATATGGTTCTTTGCAGCCCAGAAGATCAGATCAGCAATCAAGGCTCTCAGTATCCTCAGCCCAGGACTAAAGAACTGCTAAGAGAGTTGCCAGCACCAAGTTGCCACCTATCTTCTCACCCTCCCCCTACTTCCTCCCACAGGCATTCCCTAGCTAGCTCAGGAGCCAGTCAGGGGGGGTCTCGTTTCCTTCTGAAATGTAAATGGCCGTATCTAAGTGAATCTGGTCATCTCTGAAGCCTGAGCTCTTTCTGCCAGAGTACTCAGTGTAACTATATAGGTTAGTTGCTATAGTACATTTAGTTTAATTGTAAGGATAAAGTAGGCATTGGCCTGCTGGCCTGGGAACCCACCACACTCAATATTTCTACAGCATGTGAATTCCCAGTTTCAAACATCTGGTTTGCAAATGATCCTTTGGAAGACAAATCCATACGCCAAGGCTGGAACCCTCAAAAGTAAGAAAGCAGGGTCATTGCAACTTTGGGGTTGTGCAGCCCTTTTGGATTTTGACACCTTATTTCATTAAAATTGATTTCTTGGCTAGTCTTTGGTTAATTCTGTATTCTTTATAAGTAACAATTTACGCCTCAACCTTGGCCAAGTTCAGTAATGCTATAGTGAAGCCCATCATATGCCAGATACTTGGAAGGGAAGGTCCCGAGGTTAGAGGGGAACCAGAATTAGTTTTCCCAGAAGGAACGCTCCATCTCCCAGATGCAATTGTATTCGTAATCACCAATGGAAAGCATCTCTCTTTCAATTTCTCTCTCTGTCACACAGAGCCTCTTGACTTCCCACCTCCTTTTTACTGTCATGCTTGCTGCTTGTGTGGGACATTTCATTTGAATCTCTCTAATCCAGAGATCAAGCTTTCCAAATCCTTGTGCCTCATTTCTACTCCTTATCCCTTCTGGAATGTTGGAGAGTGGAAGGAAGCAGAATGATGCTAATTGACAATCCTGAGGAGAAGGAAGGACTAAAGATCAGGGGCATGGCTTCTGCAAGGGGGAGGAGGTTCATGCCCCTGAAAATCAGTCTTTTCTTCCTGATTTCTACATAATTATAAATTTTCACTCAGCACATATTTTTTCAACCCGTGTTATATGCTGGGAACCGTGATAAGCACCAGGGTAACAAGAGTGAATTAGACAGTGCCTGCTTTCAAGGCATCGCAGCTCAGCCATAAACTAAAACCTGAACTTATAGGTACACTGGAAAAGAAGTAGATACACATCAGAAACAAAGGGAGGCAACAATGAGGATAAAGGAACAGAGATTAGATTTCACTTTGATCAGGGGCTTAAAAGTTAAATTCATTGGAAACGGAAAAGCATTTAAAGCAGAGGGAAAGCATGAGCAAAAATCCTGAAGGATGAAAATGTATCATCATTGACATTGTCCTAAACCATTAGCCCACCCAAGAGAGAACTAGGACCAGCTGCTTGAGTAAAAGAAGCATGGAGTCACTGAAAATATATTCATGTTTATCTAAATTACTTTTCAAATTTTCATGTTTTCAAGCCAATTTTCAGGATCACATTCAAATTTCTGAGAAACAATTTTATTCTTCCCATTGAATGTTCTGCTTTAGTAGTAACAATTATGTAATTGAATCATTAATACTTTCCCATCACTCTCCATCTTTTTTGAAGAACTTTGTTGCCAATTTTGCTGGCTATTCCTTATACTCTCCTTAGAGGTTAATATTATTGATATTTTATAGATGAGGAAAACAGGCCTGAAAAATTTTGGATACTTTTTAAGTTTGCAAAACAAGTTTTATATAAGAATCAAACTAGAATTGTTTCATGATATATTCCATTTTAGTATACAGACAATCTGTGTAAGCAGTAAATTAAGAGTTAGAAAGATGGGTTTTAGTTTTATTATTCTTATAATCTCACTGAGAAAAATCTTTTAATTTTCTTGAAACTTATTTTTATCATTTGTAAAATGGGACTAATAGATACCTGCCCTTAATCTTCTTCTAAGAGATATTGAAAGATAAGTGAAATATTATCAATGTGATGATTCACACACAGAAGCAAAGCACAAAATAAATTCAAGGCATTATTTTATTGCTAGCTATGTTGACCTACCACAGTTCATTTAATTTCTCATCCTGAAGAAACTTCTTACTGTCTTGTCTCCTAAGGAAAAAAATTCCCTTTGAGGAACGATTTTAAGCATTCTCAGTGCTGAGGTTGAGAGGAGGGCTGGGGCGAGTGTGACCTCTAAGACTGTGGCCAGTGTCAGTCAGTCCTCCGCCCAGAGACTGAGGTGAGCTCCATTCCTGCATTCATCTCCTTAACCCCCCGGGCTACCTTAGCCAATTCATGCTTAATGATCCAACCTCAGGAGCAGCTTTTAATTTCTAGAGGGTGGAGGAAAGAGGGAGCATTTCACACAGTCAAGAAACACGGTTGTGTGTGTGCATGTGTGTGCATGTGTGTGCGTGCGTGCGTGTGTGTGTATGTGAATGCTCATGAACAGCTGCAATAAAGAGCTGCTAAAAATTTCACGGAACAAGATTTTAAAAATATCTTTGCAAACAGGCTGTGAGTCCATTTTATGGAATCTTTGACTGAACCCAAACTAAGAACTTAGTTCAATTTTTACAGTGCCGAGTTTGCATGGGTGAGAGTCCAAAGCCACCCTTCCTAGAGACTTTGGAGATAATAGCCCAGCCAGGAGACCAGCCAGACCTATCACAAGCTGGCTCTGCCACAAATGGAGCCAGAGGTTGAATTATTTCTGCTGTAATTTTCTTTTTCTGAAAGACTGGAATAAGAAGTCCTAGAGAAGACAGGTCACCCATAAGTTATGTTACAAATAAACATTAATCAACGTTTTCATGGTTCTTGTGGCAAAATTGTCATTTAAGAGTTGCCACGGCTGACCAATAAAAAAAATAAACAACAAAATAGATTACTCCTTTATTGAAGTGTCAAAAGCCCTTGATGTTTATTTTTGTTTGTGGTGTGTGTGGTGTGTGCACATGGAACTGAGAAGTGAAACAGTGAACTTTCATTCCTGAGGGCCTAGCATGTGACTGTACTATGATAGGGGCAACTTAGACAATGCTACGTAGGGATCTAGCTGAAGAGTTAAGGAGTAGTTTTCCCTGCATTCAGGTTCTCTGAATTAGACCTAAGAAAAATGTAAATAAACAATATTTCAAAAGACTGCTCACATGGTTGAGTAGACAAGTGTGTATGATCAGTTAAGTTTAGAAATTTGTTTCATGCACTATATTCAATTAAAATAATGACACCCTAAATTCTGCTAGTCCTTATCTATTCCTGTTTCAACTTCATTAATGCAGTAAATGCAGTAAATTCACTTTGAATCTGTTTTAACATTTTTAAAATTAAAATTGAATCAATGGCTCACATGGAACATTCACTGAGATAGACCACATTCTGAGCTATAAAATGCACTTAAGCAAATTTAAGAGACTAGAAATCATACAAAGTATGTTCTCAGACCACAATGGAATGAAACTAGAAACCAACAGAAAGATAAATGGAAAATCTCAAAATATTTCAATATTAAACACACTTCTAAATAACAAGAGATCAAAGAAGAAGTTTCAAAAACTTTTTAAAAATATTTTGAATTAAATGAAAATGAACTAAATGAAAATTTGTGAGATGTAGCAAAAGCAGTGCTTAGAGAGCCTTGAACATATATATTAGAAAAAAAGAAAGACCTAAAATCAATAATCTAAGCTGCCAGCTTAGGAACTAAAGAAAGAAGAACAATGTAAACCTAAAGCAACAGAATAAAAGAAATAATAAAAATTAAAGCAAAAATCAATGACATTGAAATTAAGAAATCAGTAGAGAAAATCAATGAAACCAAAAGCTGGCTGTTCAAAAAGATCAATAAAATTGATAAACCTCTAGCCAGGCTAACTAAGAAAAAAAGGGAGGACACAAATTACTAACATCAGAAATGAAAAAGAATCATCGTTAGTGATCCCACAAACATGACAAGGATAATTAAGGAATATTATGAACTGCACTATGTCCACAATTTGATCACTTAGATAAATGGACCAATTCCTTGAAAGACACCACCAAAACTTATACAAGGAGAAATAGATAATCTGAATAGACCTAGATTTATTGAAGAAATCGAATCAATAATGAACTACCTTCCAGAAAAGAAAGCATCAGACCCAGATGGTTTCCCTGGTGAATTTTGTCAAGCATTTAAGAAATAAATGATGCCAATTCTCTACAATCTCTTCCAGAAAACAGAAGCATGAAGAAAACTTTCTAACTCATTCTAACACCCAAACCAGATAAAGTTATTACAAGAAAGGAAAACTGCAGACCAATATTTCTCATGAAAATAGATGCAAAAAATTTTCAACAAAACATTAACAAATTGAACTCGACAATGTGTAAAAAGAACACCATGACCAAATGGGATGTATTCCAGATATTCAAGCCTCGTTCAACATTCCCAAATCAATTAATGTAATCAATCATATTAACAAGCTAAAGAAGAAAATATTAATTGATATAGTAAAAGCATTTGACAAAACCCAAACTCTCAGCAAACTAGGAATAGAGACAAACTTTCTCAGCTTAATAAAGACCATCTACAAAAAGCCTACACTTCACATCATGCTTAATGGTGAAAATCTAGGTGATTTCCCCCTAAGAATAGAATCAAGGCATTATGTCCCCTCTCACCAATCCTATTCAACATGATACTGGCAGTCCTAGATACTACAGTATGATAAGAAAGTGAAATTAAAATTATTGGGAAGAGAAATAAAAGTCTTTGTACACAGATGACATGATTGTCTATACAGAAAATCCCAAATAATTGACAAAAAAACTTCCTGAAGTTAATAAGCAACTGTAGCAAGGTCACAGGATACAATGACAAAGGATTTAAAAAGTCAGTTGCTTTGCTATCTTCCAGCGACGAACAATTAGAATTTGAAGTTAAAAATCCAATACCATTTATATTAGCATTAAAAAGACATACCCCTAGATATAAATCTAACAAAATGTGTGCAAGATCTATATAAGGAAAACTAAAAAATTCTGATGAAAGAAATAAAAGATTTAAATAAATGGAGAGATATTCTGTGTTCATAGATAGGAAGACTCAATACTGTTAAGAGTTACTTCTTCCGAACTTGATCTATAGATTCAATGCAATCCCTATCAAAATCTCAGCAAGTTATTTTGTGGCTAAAGTTTACATAGAAAAGCAAAAGACCCAGAATAGCTAACACAATACTGAAAAAGAACAAAGTAGGAGGAGTAGTACTACATGATTTCAAGACTTACTATAAAAAAACTATAGTAATCAAAACAGCACAGTACTGTCAAAGGAATAGACACATAGATCAATGGAACAGAATAAAGAGCTCAGAAATAGACCCACACACTTATAGTCAACTGATATTTTACAACGGAGCAAAGGTAATTCAATGGAGAAAGCATAGTCTTTTCAACAAGTGGTGCTGGAAAAAAATGGACATCCATATGCAAAAATCTAAATCTAGACACAGAACTTACATTTTCACAAAAGTTAACTCAAAATGGATCACAAACCTAAGTGTAAATTGCAAAACTCTAACTCTTCTAGAAAATAACACAGAAGAAAATCTAGATAACCTTGGTTTTGGTGATGAGTTCTAAGATACAACACCAAAATCATGATCCATGAAATAAAAAATTGATAAATTAGACTTTATTAAGTTAAAAATATCTGTTCTGCGAAAGACACTGTTAAAATAATGAAAGACAAGCCACAGGCTGGCAGAAAATATTTGCAAAACACATACCTGATAAAGAACTTGTATCTAAAATATGCAAATAACTCTTAAAACTCAATAAGAAAACAAACAACCCAATTTTTAAAATGTGCAAAAGATCTGAACAGACACCTCACCAAAGAAGATGTATAGGTGGCAAATGAACATAAGAAAAGATACTTAACATCATTTTTCATTAGGGGATTGCAAATTAAAATAACAGTGAGATATCACTATGCACATATTAGAATGGCTTAAATGCAAGAAACTGACAATACCAAATGCTGTTGAAGATGCAAAGGCATAGGAATGTTCATGCAATGTAAAACAGTATGGCCACTTTGGAAGACAGTTTGGTAGCTTCTTACAAGGCTAGTCTTACCACATGATCCAGAAATCACATTCCTAGGTATTTACCAAATTGTGTTGAAAACTTATATTCACCAAAAAACCTGCCCATAAATGTTTATAGCAGCTTTATTCATAATCGTCCCACATTGGAAGCAACCAAGATGTACTTTATAAGTGAATGGATAAAAAAAACTTGTGGTATATCCACACAATGAAATATTAATAGCAATAAAAATAAATGAACTATTAAACCAAAAAGACAAAAAGACATGGAAGAACCTTAAATGCATAATGCTAAGTGAAAGAAGACAATCTGAAAAGGCTACATACTGTATAAATAAAATTATATGACATTCTAGAAAAGGCAAAACTGTAGAGAGAGTAAATGGATCAGTGATTACCAGGGAATGGAGGAGGGTTGAATAAGTGAAGCATAGGGAATTTTTTAGTACAGTATAAGTAGTCTTTATGATACTGTATTGTTGAATACAAGACACTAAGCATTTATTAAAACTCGTAGAACTTTACAGCATAATGAGTAAACTTTCATAGATGCAATTTAGAGACAAAACAAAACTAGGAGATTGGGGGTCCCAGGATTGAGTACAAAACATGACAAAGAATCTAAATGTGGGAAGCAGATGTGGCTCAGGTGACTGGGCTCCCACCTACCACGTGGGAGGTCGCTGGTTCAGATCCCGGAGCCTCCTAAAGAAGACAGCGAGCTGGTGCGAAGGGCAGGCTCAGAAAGCTGACATAACAACGGACACAAGAAGAGGGAACATAATGAGAGACTCAACAAAGTGGGGAGCAGAGGTTCCCGGTGCCTCCTAAAGAAGACAGCAAGCTGATGCCATGGGCAGGCGTGGTGAGCTGACACAACAAGATGGCACGATGAGAGACGTGGGGAGGAAGAATGATGAGAGATACAACAAAGTCGGGAGTGGAGGTGGCTCAAGCGATTAGGCACCTCCCTCCCACATCAGATGTCTTGGGTTTGGCTCCCGGTGCCTCCTAAAATAAAGAAACAAGGAAGAGGAACAGACACAACAAGTGCAAACAACAAGGGGGGTGGGGAGAAATAAATGAATAAAATAAGTCTTTAACAGCAACAAAAAAAGAATCTAAATGTATAAAAAATGTATGAAACAACTTTACTGAAGTGGGTGTGGGAATAAAATGCCTATCAAAGAACTCTGGAAATGAGTGAAGCCTATAAGACTAAAGGCAAAAGGAACTGTACATAGGCACTGTGCTTTAGGTGACAAAGTATTTCTCATGGAGGTATGGGCTAGCAATTCTGATACCACTATATATGCATACGGGAATTGAACAATTAAATACATGGATGGTGGGATGAAGGTTTCTCACACTTGGAGTGGGATGTACAGGTAAGCAAGAGGATTAGCTTGGAGACAGCAGTATGAACTCATGGCTGGCTTAATATAGACATAGGTAGTTACACATAGAAATATTTATAGATGGATTAGTATATACACATATATTTCTTAGCTCTGTCAATCAAAAAGGCTTAAAAGAAATGATATCACAGTAGCAACGAGCATACCTAGTGCCCAGATTTTGGTTTGTAATATCGTTCTCCAATAAAAGGAACCAGAGCTCCTTAGAAAAATAGCTGAATCTAAAACTGGGGCAGGAAATATACAAAATGAACCTGAAACTCTTAAAGTACCCAAAATAAGGAAGTGCTTAAACAAACAAAAACCACACATACACAATGATGGAGGTATGTCAAAGGGTCACAGGAGACAACTGAAAGAGCTCCCAGTGGCCAAAGCTGTAACAATTTGCGTCACCAAATAAAGTCATGTTGGATTATAACACAAAGTATAAAAATAAGTATTTATGATTCATATTGATATAAACAAATTGAAGCAGGCTAGATAGGGAATCAATAGATGGATCTGGAATCCGGCAAGAAGTTCATTTGGACATCGATACCCCCAAGATGGCTTCTGGAAGACCCTCGCGAGAAATCCCATTCGGAATGAGATTTCCTCCGGAAGCCAGGAGAAGCCCCTGATATTCTCTAGGGACCTTATCATTGGGCCCTCCTGGGGGGGTTGATGGGTGGGGTAATCAATCAAAACAGCAAACAGCTGAGACTCCTCCCATGCCATTAGCAAAGGGGCAGAATAATTAATGGTTTAAAAAGCAAACGCAAAGGCCTTTTGCTCTCTCTTGCCTTTTGACCCTTGTTCTTGCTTTCTGCTCCCTGCTCTCGCCATGTCCCCCACTCCCCCGCACGGATCAACACACAAGTAAAACATAGGCGTTTCTAATCTGTAATGGGAAATTGTAGTCTGTAAATCGGTTCTCTTTATCACTCTTCAGCCCCTTCCTCTCTACGTGGGACCTATGATCTGTTATTTTCTCCCATTTCTCTTCCCTCCATACCTTAATAAATTACTGGCCTAATCAACGTGGCATGCTCTTGAAATTCATTTCCTGCAGTTTAGCCAAGGACCTAGACAAAATCCGGTTACAAAATGATTGAAAAATTACTGTGGAAGAAGAGACAAATCTCCCATGCAGAATAATTTTAAATAATTTATGTAAATAGTCTTCCTAGAAGGCGGGAGGATATAACTCTCCTCTCCTTCAGTGTGGGTTACAAATAGTGATGTCTTTCCAAAAAGTCCATTATGAAAAGGGGCAAAAAAGAGTAACTTTACAATGGAGAAACCTGACAAACACTCCTTCAGTCAGGCGATCAAGGTCAACATCAAGAGTCATAAATCATGTTGATTGTATTCACCGTTTATATGATGTAATAAAAGTGGCACCTTACCTCTGTGATCTTCCTCCTGAAAACCCATAACCCCAGACTAGTCAGGAGAAAAACAAAGACAAATTCCAATAAAGGGGAATCCTACAATACATCTCACTAATACTACTAAAAGTTGTCAAGGCCATTACAAACAAGTCTGTGGAACTGTCACAACCAAGGGGAACCTAAGAAGACATGACAGCTAAATGTAATGTGGTGTCCTGGATGGGCTCCTGGAAAAGGAAAGGATATTAGTAAGAAGCTAAGGAAACCTGGATAAACTATGGACTTTAGTTAATATTAATGTATCACTAGCATCATAAAGCATAACAAAAATGTCATACTATTGTAAGTTCTTAATAACAGGGAAAGTTGCTTGTAGGTAGGGGTGGGAGTTTATGTGACCTCTCTGTACTATCGGCTCAATTTTTCTGTAAATCTAAACTGTCTAAAAAAAGTCTATTAATTTTTAAAAAAGGTTAAAATTTGAATGGATGGCTTTTCAGTGTCAGTTCTTTTTCACTTCATTTAATAATGGAGTCAACCTAATATTATCAAAGACAAGAGAGTTATCCCTCCAGTGCCCTATTTGGAGGGCTTCATTAAATATGAGAAATCACCTGATCCAATTTCTGATATTAAAGGGAAGCCAGACTTTGGTCTTTAATGAAAAACCCTGTATCCTGGGAGTAGAGAAAGGAGGGGTATAGGAATTACAATATTCTGAGACTCCAAGATTTCAAACAGTTATAATGAAGAAAGTTAAAATCCACTTTAAGGAAACTACCATTGTATTGTTTCCCAAGATAACACTCTTAATTCATTTGCAGAAATGAAGACAATGAAAAAGACTTTAAACTCAAGCCCCAAGTGCACAAAGAACATTACATTTGAATAAGCTCCAACAAACAAGCTCTTACTGGTCTTGTTTGGCAAGCATCTATAATTCAGCCTTTTTAGAGTGCTATGATTTTGAAAAACCTGGAATCCTGTAGGGGCTCTTAGGAAATATGCTTTTTCTTTGTGCAAGGATGTATGCTAAGTCCAGTAGATTTGTAAGCTCTATTTCAGGCTCTTGTTCTGAAACTTTGTAGGATGGCAGATTCTGAAGAAAGAGCAGGGAGAAAAAAGTACCCAAAACCTTCTACCCAAGAAATACAGACTTCTATATTTGTTAGTGAAGGAAACTTTGCAACCAGATTAATATCTGCATTTTACACTTCTACCAACTAAGGCTCAGGAGATGTTCACATTAGTCCCATTTCACAGAGCTAATTAGGCACATACTATACAAGGAAGCCATATGACATCACTGATAGTGGAAAAAACATCCTCACAGTTCCAACTCATGCAGTCCAAGTTGCCTTTGAGATAATCCTAGCTCTAAAGGGAATGTTTAAACAAGGTAGTCATTATCAGGAGTAATTATACCTCTACTTTCCAGGAAGATGTGACTATTGAACAGAAGATGGAAATTTACCCATGTTTCAATTTATCAGCATGTAACCAATATTAGAAAAGTACTTTAGTACTTTTTGGTACTCTATAATTTATACATCATTTTCACATATTCTCCACAGCGTCCCTCCTGCCTGTCCCCCTCTTGCTGCCTTCGTGAGGGCCTCTGTCCCCTCTTACCAGCTTTATCACACTAGCTTCTTAATTGGCCCCCTTGCCTCCACTCTTATCCCATATCCATCTTCCTGTCACACTGCCAAAAGTTTTACTAAAATGCAATTCCTTCAAGGGTTCTTCATGGCCTATTGCCCTGCATGTTACCTGTTTCCCCTCCAGATCTTTCTACTCTTTCCATCCTGCTCTGTAGCCTGCGTGTTCTCTATCTACAGACCATATCACCTGTCCTCCAGCTTCCAGTTAGGTCTGGCCAGTGGGAAGCATAAGCAAGAGATGGTTGAGTAAGAGAGGAGAAATGTTGGATATTTACTCCCTGGTGGCTGCCCTTCGCTACTTAAATCTATATCTCCCGTTAGGCAGCACCTCTCCATGCCATGTTCTGATAAATCTGTGGTTCTCAACCAGGCATGATTTCACACCCCTGGACTCATTTGGCAATGCCTGGAAACATTTTTTTTTTTGTTACAACTGGGGAGGATGGGCACTGGTGTCTAGTAGGTAGAGGCTAAGGATGCTGGCTAAACTTCCTAGAAGGCACAGGAACCACATCAAGGAAGTATTAGGTCCAAAATATCAGTAGTGCTATTGTTGAGAAACCCTGCAATAGTTGGTCCTCTCCCTGTGCCTTTGGCCCTTGGAGTGGTGTGGCTGCCTGGTGGGCTAGACCCAGGGTACTTTACCATCCCTTTTTGGATTCCTTAATCTCCCACTCCTTTGTAAATATTTGCCTCAATAAACTCTTCAATTCCTCCTTTTGGTGGTGCTGTCTATTTCCGGCAGGGCCCCTGACTAGTTTCACATAGCAAACAAAACCTGCCTTGATAAGATCTACCTCTAGTCCATCTTTCGAAAGCCCCAGCATGCTATGCTCCAGTGATGCCAAATCACTTACAATCAACCAGATGTGCCAGACTTCTTTCAAGGTTTCATGCCTTTCTTTACATTGAATTCTCTATCTGTAATATCTTTTCTTAGCTTCCACTCCAATCTGGTCAACACAGCTCAAGCCCATCTACAAAGCTTTTTCAGACAATCCCCCAGCCCACGCTATTATAAGTCAAACTGACCTTTCCGTTCTTGGGTTCCCACCTTGCTCCAGGTGGATATGTATCATGGCACCCATAACTCTGTTGCACTTGTTTTATTGTGTATGTGTGTGTATGTGTGTGTGTTTTCATTTCTCTCTCTCTGCTATATCCCTAGCACCTAGCACACTGTCTGGTGCATAGTGGATACTCCATAAATTTTGGCTGATGAATCATTCACTCCATTAATCCAATAAATATTTTTGAGTGTTTACTTTGTGCCAAATAGTTTACAAACTGGGAATACAACAATGAACAAAATAGACAAAAATCACTGCACTCATGGGCTTATGTGATAATGGAGAAGACAACCAGCAAACTAGGGAAACAAGTAAAATACATAGTAGAAGGATCAGGGTATATATAGGCAGAGTTTGGTGGGAGTAGAGTGAAACTTTAGGTAGGGAATTGAAGAAACACCCAAAGAGGAGAAGAATTTTTGTGAATTATTCCATTTTGTCAATATGGAAAGAGTGTGCACTGGTCCTCAGTCACAAAACTAACATGTGCTTCAGGTCTTCTGATGCTGAGCCAATGTCCTTGCCATGCCACTGATCCACAACTGCCTTCCACATGAGCAAAAGAACAGATAGAGTAAATCTGTCATTTTGCCAATTCTCCAGGTGGGTTCTCTTGCCTATCTTTAAATGAACTCTTTCAGACACCAACCATGAGCCCCAAGAATGTCAGAGCAGAGGGGAAACGTATTCTCTCTGAACCAGACTTGAAAGAGAAGAAACTAGATGATCATTACATGTCCTTATGCATACTCTGTATTTAGACCTGGAAGAATTCAATCTTTCTCTCTTTGACATCTGAAAAAACCCACCAAACAGGTGTAATTCTTTAGTAAATGAACTGAAGATCAGAAGTCAGAGTTTTTGTTGTGCTCTGATTTCATTAAAGAAAAGTACCAGATTATCTCCCTAGAGTACTAATGTTTTGTTTTTCTCCAAGAAACTGGTTTGGCCTTGCTCTGCCTCCAGGTTTCACATCTATTAGCCTCAACCACAGTATGGTCACCAATAGGTTACATTTGTTTGTTATTTTTCCTTAAACATAGCCCCAAATTCTAAAGAAAGACTGCAGTTTCAAAAGCCTTTTGAGTTTGCTTGAGTGTGGATAAGTCTTCAGTCCAGTACCTGAAAAAAATAGACTAAATAAAAAAGAATTTAGGCACCCGTTAAGAAAATTCATTAACAAAGACCAGTAATCTTTAGATGACTCATTTTACTGCATTTCTCCATGTTCCTTGCCAACTGTG
This sequence comes from Cabassous unicinctus, assembly GCA_029593785.1. NCBI lineage: Eukaryota > Metazoa > Chordata > Mammalia > Cingulata > Chlamyphoridae > Cabassous > Cabassous unicinctus. The sequence goes on along the minus strand of JAQZBX010010412.1, from coordinate 19,880 downwards.
TCAGGGAGCATACCTGTTTTGCACCTTTGACATATGGGGTTGATTGGTGGGAATTCTATAAGCTAGTGACATTATTCATGGGAGTTTAGATTTTTAAAAGATATCAACTAACTTACCTTATTTTTAAGAAACACAAAGATATTAATTCTTGACACTTCTATTCAGTGTTTTTGACAGACTTCCCCAACATTTTAAAATTAAATTTTCTGAGCCTTGAGTATTCTAGGATGAAATTCTCACAATTAGCTTATATATATGAGGACATGGAAGCAAAAAAAAAAAGAAAAAGTCCAGGGACAAAGAAAGAATGCATGCCAACACTGAAATTGAAGTCTTGGATTTACATCCGGGTGTCACATTACAAAACAGGAGGAGATAAAAATGGATATTCTATCCAGACCGGTCTTTAAGGTGCCATTCCCACTATCTGGGAAGAAATTGAGTTTGCAAAAATTAAAGTAACCTAAGAGGCAAGAAACAAGATAGAGGAAATTCAAATTTCATCATTTAGAGAAGAGAACACTCGGAGGGTATTTGAATGTGTTCTATAAGCACATCAAAGGAAAGAAAAATCTCAATAATGTGGTTAAAACCATTAAAATATAGATTTGATTATCTCAATTTGAGGAAGTCAATAGGCGAAGAAAAGACAAATCAAAGTTCTTTCTTAGAAACCAAAGATTGTTCTTTCTTTGTCAGAGAGACTGAGTTCGTATTCCATGTCTGCCATTTACTAGCTGTGTGATTTTGAACAGATTTCTTAATTTCTCTAAGACTCAGTGGTTAAGAGGACCAGACAGGTAATGCATGGAAAGCATTTACCATTCTGCTTGATACATTGTACATGTTCAGCAAATGGTAGCTGTTAGTAGTAGTAGTAGTAGTAGTAGTAGTAGTAGTGACCCCTTAACTTTGCAATGTCCCCACTCATCCACTTGTATTTTCATCCCTTGCATTTCATTCAATGATACTTTAATTTAAACAGGAAATAATTAAGTCAGAACACTAAAACTCCCAATTAACCCTCAGATTGAAAATTTCTATTGCTTCGAAACCTGGAGTCCATGTTTTTCATGGTGTGTTTCTTAGAAAAGAATGGTCCTACTGGAAGATGACCCCATCTACTTTTCTAAAACAATGGAGGTCATCTGGATAACTGGTATGAAGCTCTAACTACTCCTTAACACGTATTTATTTTTTTTAAATCTCTACAATTATCTTTTTAACCTTTTATCTCAGGGAAAATGGTGTTTTTCCTCCTCTGCTGAAGTTACTTTTCCCCAAGGTTCTATAATCCTTGAGAAAATTGCTCCCAAATATTCCCTATTTTTTTCCTCTTTACCTTAAAAGTATCACTTCTTTAACATATCTGTAAAAAGTAGGATATACAGAATATCTGAATAGAAAAAGGAAAGTAAAAAGTCACCCAATATTCTATCACCTAAAATCACTACCATTAACATTATGTTAACATTATTTCAGATATCTCTGTATGTTTCCACATATATGGATATAATTCCTAAAAATTACCTTTTTGTCAAATTTAGTTAAATTACTTTTAAATTTAAAATAATTTATTTTTACTTAAAATCCATAGACAATATAAACATGAAGTTGAAGGAGTTGATGAACTTTAGACAAATGTTTCCTCACCAAAACAGATACTATATCCTAAGAAAAACTTCTGAAGTTTTGAAAATAAAAATGGCAAGAAGTGTGAGTCTTCTGATTTCAGTCCTTGTGGAATAACTGGGACTGGACTTACCCTCCTGCCTTAAACAACTAAAAACAAACAAATAAAATATATGAAACAATAGCTTTCAGGCATTGGTCAATAAGCAGTGCAAAATGGTGATTTCTGAGAGAAGGAAAACAAATGAAGTAAATCCTTTGATTATTCCAGCTAACTTCCTACAGTGAGTTTCCAGGCTTCACCACAGAGAAGGAGCACCTAAACAGAGCCTGATAGTCTGAGATAAGTCAGAGTTCTTAGTTCCAGGAAGGCAAGTTGGTTAGAATTCGTGGGACAGAGTCCCAGTGAGGGGAAATCTTCAGAGAAAAAGAGCTCTAGAGATCCGCAGAGTTCCTCTAGAATCTTTAGCTGAGTATTGATCAGTGCATCCATTAAGGAAACAGGCAAGGAAAGAAACACTAGAAAGGCAGAACAATCCTTGGAAATCATACAGGTTTAGGAAGAGTGCATCTTCCCACCAGCCAGCAGGGAAAGGCTTCCTAACACTTGAGATATTGGGGCCAATTTAGCATTAATCTAAGGCTGTTCTAGACCTACCTACAACATATAAAAGGAGGCCTCTAAAGGACCAAACTGTTTTCAAGACATGTGCTTGCTTCCCAGAACAAAGCCGAATGTCCATAGTAAACTGGTGGGCATAGCGAAATTGCAGTATCCACACAATGGAATACTAGTGAACTAAAAAAGGAACAAACTATTGATATATTGATACATGCAATAAAATAGATGAATCTTAAAATTATGTTAAGTGAAATTAGCCAGACAAAAAAAGATTACTTACTGTATGAATTCATTTATATAAATATGTAGATCATGCAAAATAATCTATAGTGACAGGAAGCAGATCAATGGTTGCCTGGAGACAGGGTTGAGCAAGGAACAGATAATGAAGGGGCATGTGAGTGGTAGAAATATTTGTTTTCTTGATTGTGGTGATGGTTTCATGGTTGTATACATATACCAAAACATGTCCATTTGTACCCTTTAAATATGTGCAGGTTATTATATATTAATTATGGATTAGTAAAGCTGAAAATTAAAAAAAGGTAGTCTGAGCCATCATATTTTTCAAGAAAATGTTTCCATTTCAGACATGATTGTTAACATCTTCCTGTGAAAGATGAAGAAATTAGTACTCTTACACTTCCTCCCATATTTTCTGTACTTACCTTCTTTTTTTGTTATTGTATTATTATTTTTATATTGTTCATATTTATAACTTACATAATATTCTGTAATCATACATCCCACTCTCACTTTGTTTTAGTTCTCTTTTTAAATGAGTCATGTCTTTTTTTACCATGACTTCACCACTCCTGAGTTCTTTATTTTCATACTTTTCTTACTTGATTGGATTTTATAATCAAGCAGTTTTCCTAAAAAGAGTGAAGAGGAAAGCCATTATATAATTTATTAAAATTTTAAGGCAATTTGTCTTGATCACATTTTGTTTCACTTACGAGTTTTTATACTTTACTGCATTGTCTTTATTTTATTGCTGTGGAGAAGACTGAAGCCACCTTCCCCCATCCTCCTATTTCTAGGTAATTTAGACTTTCAATCTAAATGCCTGAAGAATATTTTGCTATTTCTGAATGACTCAATGTTGATCTTTCTATATCAACTATGGGTAAAATGTACTCAATCCTTTCAATATGCATATTAGAGTCTTCTATTTCAGGGAAATTTTTCTATATTTTTTTTGTTGTGTACCTCTTTGTCTCTTTGTGGGATTCTTCACTTTAGGAGATATCCTTGCTCTGAGTGTAACGAGGGGCTGTATAGAATGACAACTTCCTGCTGAACTGAGAGGGATACGTCACACCAAAGAATAATTTGGAAAAGGCCAGCTTGGTGAGTTAATGAGCATTTATTAGGGGGCTTATGTGGGGTCCTTATCCTAAGTGGCAGTAGGAGAGGCGACAGTTTCTAGCTCAATTGTCTGTGTCTCCCAAGAAGTTGGTGGACTTTTTCGTGGTTGCTATGTACAAGTAAGATATAAGTATAACTCTAAAAGAATGCATCACTTGTACCCAAGATTAAAGGTGCATATATTTAAAGATGTTTATCAAGGCATGCAGGAGTATGCATGGCTTCTACAGAATGCTTCTTTGATTACAATCAAAGAAACCAATGTTTGTATTGTTTATGCAAGGAGGGAGAGGTCAGATAGTTTCAGTTTCAATGACTTTAAAATCTACTTTTTCTCAGCAATTGTTTCCTGAAGCATGTCTTATGATAAGCTGAATCTAGCTTACAGTTTAATTTATGGAAAGGGCAGTACAAGTTGGGAGATGCTAAATTGCCTACGCCACAATCCTTATATTGGATCATTTTGTCTGTCTTCATATCTATTATCTTTTCTAAAAATTCTTTTTAAAAAATCCCCTCTGCATTCATATATTATCACAAATCTTTCTTATATTTTTAACTGTCTATACTATTCCTGGCTTATTGATTCTGAAGTAGAATTATTGTTTTCTTCCATTTTTTCCCCCAGCTCGTCAATCTCCACTTTCCTTTTGTTTTGTGATTATCATCTGGATCTTGGATGCTTGTCCTATTATATTCATTGTTTTTAAAGTTCTTCTACATCATGAAATATCTGTGGGGGATTACCTTCTGTTCATGGACTATGTTTTCATCCGTATTAGCCTCTTCAACCCTATTTTGAGCAATATATTTCTTTGTTCTGTAGAATATTTTCAGGGTTGTGGTGCTGCTTTGTTGTTTGTTTGTTTGTTTCTACATACATTGGACAGCTTTATCCAGAGCTCCATTTGAGGGGGAGGAGGATGCATTCTGATTTATTCTATTTGTGCTTAATTTGATAATTTTTTGTCTTCCCTTTTGCTTCTTAAACACAATTTTAAAAACCCAAAAGGAGAAGGAAACTATCACATTTACCCATATTTTCACTCTTTCTGATGTTGTTTCTTCTTCACTGATACTCCAAGATTCCCTCTTTTTAAATTTTCTCTCTGTTTCAAGAACTTCCTTTAGCCATTCTTTTAAAGTACATCTACTGGTGACAAATTCTTTTAGTTTTCTTCCGTCTGAGAATGCCTTAATTTACCTCTTTATTCCTGTGTATATTTTAACTGGATTTAGAGGTTTTTGGTGTAATCTTTTTTCAGCACTTAAACTATACTATGTCTCTTCTTTCTGCCCTCCTTGGTTTCTTTTTTTTTTTTTTTAAGATTTATTTTTATTTATTTATATTAGTAAGTATAAATGGACTAAAAATTCAATCATTTTGGATTAATAAAAACAAACAAACTTAGCTACACCCTGGATAAAAGGTGTATACAAGAGAGTTTACTAACAGTTGTGGTGCCAGGCTGCCTTGATTCAAATCTATGGACTTGGGGTAACTTACTTAATTTCTCAGTGCTTCAGTTTCCTTCTTGATAAAATGGGGATATTAGCTAAACATAGAGAGTTATTGAAAAAATTTAACAACTTAATATAAGAAAAGCACTTAGAATGTGCCTGTCACATAGTAAGAGCTCAAGAAATATTAGTTCTTATATTATTACATGAGACACATCTAAAACAAAATGATTCAGAAAGGCTGAAAATAAAAGGATGGTCAAAAGCATATCAATCAATGCCTGTTAATAAAATATATATTCCATCCAGAATGTAAAATTGTTTTTACTGGATTTTTTTTCTTAATCCAGTTAGAATTTTATTGTAAATATATATTCCTGAAAACATAATTGTTGTTCCCGAATATTTGTTTAATGTCTGTCTTAGCCACTAGACGGTAAGCCCAGTAAAGGCAGACACCATATCTGTCTTTTTGCCCAGATTGTGCCTAGCACAATGTCTGGTGCTCATTAGAACTTTAATGAATATTTATTAAATGAATGGATGAATTAATTAATGTGGCCAGTATTTCCTTAAGTAAAAAGAGCAAGAAAAATTTGCAATCCAATCAATTATGATTTCCAAATATAAACAGAAAACTAACACTAAAATGCAAAATATGAACAAAAGCATTCAAATAAAGATTTTCCAAGAAATAGAGATGTCTACTATAAATAACTATGCTTCTCACACTGAACTCTATTAAAATCACAGCTAAACCTAGTTCTCTGGCTTTCTTTATCTAGAGTCAAAAAGTTTTCAACTATTTTGCAACTCATGGTGTTAAGATCTCTGGACTGTGTTCACAGATTCAAGCCATTTAGCACAGAGTTTGCCTTTTTACAGCTGTCCACAGCTTCAGCTGCCAATTGAGCGGCCTTTAATCCACAGGCTTCGCTTTTGCTCTCTCTAGCTCACTGTTTTCCATTTGTTGCAGCTTCTGCTTCGCACGGCAACCTTCAGCTTCTTTTGTGATCAAAACATAGGAGAGAGGGATCACTTTCCCATAGTTTTGGTGACCCCATGACTGCTTTTCAGGAAAATTGTATCAGGTAAAACCATTGTTCAGAGAGAATGCTGTTTGTTCACCAAAGGCTTTTTTTTCCCCTTCCTGAGCAAAAAGCTGGACTCTAGCTCCCAAGTGGAGACATATGACTCCATGTCTACATGGAATGTAGACAGAAGTAATGTAGCTCTCTTATTCCTTGCCTGGTGACTGGATGCAGAGATCTGGTGAACTCCAAGACCCTGGAGGATGGCAAAGCCACTAGACTGGAAGAAGCCTGGCTTCTGGTGTTGTCATTTGGACTTTCAACTGATAACTTGACTTGGGAGCTTGGACTTGACTGATAACTAAGACCTGCCTACTACTTATCTTGTAGGCCTTCATAGAAGAAAGACTCTGCCTACCAACCTGCATCTGTGGCATTCACTTTTCTATAAAGTGCAAAGCTCTGACTTTGACTCTTTCTTCCTAGACCTCCAGACCTCCTAAATATTTCTCCATTTTTCCCTCTTCTGCCCACCTCCACTAGCACTAGCTAAGTCTAGCCACCACCATCTCTCACATGACCTCCCTGAGGCCAGTTTTTCTCCTGCTCATTGCCATCAGTATGGCCCTCCGATAATGAAGATGTCATTATGTCTTTTCTCTACTTATCTTTCTTTGAATTTCCTCAGCTCTCAGGATAAAATCCACACTTCCTAACATGGCCTTCAGGACTCTACAGGATGCTAGTAGCTCACACTTAGAGAAGCACATTAGGTATTCCAGGATTTTAAAAACTTGTTTTGAACATTCCTTTTCAAATTGCACAAGAAATGTAGAAACATTAGAAAATACAAATGAGCAAATATATTAAATATATATATTAAACTAAAACCAATTTAAAAAAATCCAAAACACCCAGAAAAATCCCACTATTAACATTTTGATATGTATCCTTTGAGATTTATAGCTGAGCTAACATATGTGTATTTTTATAAAGTAGATGATAGGCCACACATATTCTTCTATAATCTTTGTCTCACTTAATATGTTATGAAAACTCATCAACTTCAATAAGAATAGGGCTACAATATCATTTTAAATGGTCAGATAGTGTAGAGTTGTATGGATATACAATAATTTGTTTTAACTAATCCTCTACTGTTGAACAAGTAGATATTTTCCATTTGTTGCTGCTGCTGTTTTAAACAGATACATTGTCATGTACATAAAATTGTACTTTCATTGTCTCCTTTAGATGAATTCCTGGGTCCTAGAGTTTCTGGATCTTTGAAGGCATGAACATTTTAGGATTTTACTATATGTTACCAAACTGAACTCTAAAACAGTTGTAAAAAATGAAACTCTTAACTAGAGATATATAAAAGTGACATTTAAACTCCTTGTCAAGTTTTCTCAAACTAAATTTTTTATGCAACTATTTAGTTTTCTCCAAAACGTAATTTATTAGGAATTACATCCTGCCTGGCCAGGTGGAAAGCTTAGGGACTTATTAGCAAAAACGTCCTTTTCCTGTCATTTTTCCAGCTTTCTGACAGAGAACTAGCCCTTATTTAAACAGTGCCCAGCTTTCCACTAATATCTCCAGGGCGTTGCAATATTCCTAGCTCTGTTTTGATTAGTCAGCTATTTCCTTGAATTGGTATGAAGTAAAAATCAGGGTTACTGGGCTGCCAGTAAATTGACACTAAAGGAAGTGAAATCACAAAAGCTTAGACCTTAGAGATGAAAGAAAATTCAAGAAACCATTTGGCTCCGTTCTCTGGCTTCAGGCAGATAAGATATTCCATTTTGCAGAAGAGTTTTTTAAATTCTAGGCTGCTTAGGGCAAGGAAAGGTGTCTCTCTGTTCATTGTGTTAAAATAAAATAGAAAATACCATGCAAGGAAAACGAATTGCAGTTAAAATTAAAGTAGTATGCCTGTGAAGGAATAGCTTGTGTAGCAATAATCACATCTATACAAGACTTTTCCTGTTCATAACCTTTTTAAAAAAAATTGCCTCCAGCTCCACATCTTTTCCCCATAAACTGCAGATAGCAACTTCCATGAAGTTACTTAACATAAGGTGCCCTGCCTATCACCAAGGTATAAAAACAGTGGAATTCTTTTTCTCTTTAAAAATTAAATTAAATTTATTTTTATTTTAAAAATTGAATAAGGTAAAGCCACCATCTAAACACATATCCTGCCATCTTAAAACAACCACTTTTAGCATTTTGGTGCATTTCAGGTTTTTGGGTGCACTACAAAACACTGGTTTCAGTCATACTATAGACACACAGTGTTTGAGGTTACTTTTTTCCCTCATTACCACTTACTAGCAATTTTCATGTGATTAATACTTTAAAACTACTATTTTTAATTATTGCAGAGCAGCACATCATTCTGTGGACATACTGTAATTCACCCAAACTTTCCCAATTTTTAATTATTATAAATAACATTGTGATTAATATTCAAGCATGGAAGAGTCTCCCTACATGGATTATTTCAATAAGATTGATTTTAGAGATTAAATTTCTTATTCAGTGCATATGAACATTTAAATAGAACACAGTGAGAATAACCATTTCACACCAAAGTAGGGATTTTTCCAAATGAACTCATTTTAGGACACCAAGAGGCAAAAGTAGCCTGGGGCTATGAGCTTTTTAAAATAGAGACATGGAAAAGACTTCTGAGTAATAATTCTCATTTGTGCATCATTCTAGTCACAGATTTTTCTTAATTGGTGTAGCTTCTGGAGTTGACTTAGCCCCTTTCCATCACGTTCAGTTTGTGTGAGATTGAATTGGAACTGGAATCCCCAGCATTCATTCTAATCTTTTTTTCAGGTTGTGTGATATACATAACAGTGCCTGGTACCTGGTGAGTGATTAATGAGCCTCTGTTAAATGGGTGGATGAATGAACATGTATGGGCTTTGAATCTGGGCAGAAGGAGGTTCAAATCCTGTCTCTGCCACTTACTAGCTGTGGGACTTGTTAAACAGATAAATTGCTGTGGAACACAATAAAAGCTGTTTGCTGGATAAATTCCAGAAGTCAGTGCCAGCTCCTTTTGTAGTTTTCTTATGTGAAACCTTACATTAAATTCTTAAGTAGAAATAGCAATGTCCAAAACATATCTCAACATGAAATCTAAAGGCTATAGTGTGATATATTCAGAAATTCTTTAAAGTACGAATGAAAGAATTCTGCTTGCCTAGGATGCTTTTTAAAAATCAGCTTTAATTTTCGTTTATTGTTGCCAACTCTTATAATTGCTGAACACTTAAATCACTGAATGACCTCATCTACTGAGGGAAGCGGTAGAATTTGTGGAATGGACACCATATTTGGTTTTGGATAAGATGAATTACCTTGGCTAGGCAAATAACTGCTGACCTATGGCGCTTCTTTCTTTCTAAGATTTCTGTAGTGTCAGCATTTTCAGGCACCTAATAGGTGTAGCAAACAAAGGCAACATCTTAGATGCAACTCCATTCCAATAAGGCGCGTTTTAATGGGGTGTATTGTAGGGAACCACAAATGACGAGTTATTTCTGGATTCCAAGGTTATTACTAATTGGTCGATGAAATACAGCTCTGAAGTTTAGCTCATCTACAGAGAGGAAAATTTTCAAGGGGAATAAATTTTATAGACTTTTTTTTAAACTTCAACTAGAAAAACTCCACTTTCGAGGGGTGGGGGAGATTTAATGTTAGGAACAAATAGAGGAGTGGAGTCTGAGCAGGGATAAAGAGTGTGTACACTTTGGGGGTTCCTCATGGTTGAGTCCCAGACTGTGGGCTGTTGCTGGGCTGCTCGCCCAATTGTCCCCCACACAGCTCTGCAGATGAAGGGTGCAGAGAAAGGTGGGATTAGAAGCTTGGACAGAGCAAGGGAATGGCCCTTCAGGAGGGTCACATGAAGCCTCTGGGACTCCTGCTGCAACCTGAGAATCCTTGTTCTACTCGAGCAGGGAGCTCACTTCATCTTGCATCCCTGCCCTTTTCCCCTAAAGCAGGAACATGAGGCCATGGAAGTGGCCTTCTTCTTCCTCATGAGCAGCACCCCTCGCCTCTGCTCCTGTCACCTTCCTTTTGTTAACATAGGAAGAAAGAAGTTTGTAAGATGGTCTCAGGAACACACGCCACACACACACATATATGCATATGTGTATATGTATATACATATATATGTACATGTACATAAACACATATACATGCATACACACATACATATGTATTTCATTGAGCTATGAGATACATACAAAGTGGGCTAATATTTCAAGTAAGGTGATGTTTAACATCCCCTACTTCTTTCTGACTTCTCTTCTCCCTGAGGCCCCTTCATCAGTGCTTCCCTCATTTCTGGATCCTCAATAGCTTTATGCTGCCCTGATGATCCATACATTTATACTCCCCACAGGATTTTGCTCTTTCTCTAACACCATGCGCTAATCCATTGGCATATCCTGTCAGCTCTCCTTCGAAAACCTGTCCTAGAGCAGTGCACTCCCCTCCCCTCCATTGTGATCCCCTGGGCCAAGCCACCACCTTAGCTTTCAAAAGCCTTCCCACCATCTCCCAGGTTCCATTCTTTGCTTTTCCAATCCATTCACCACAGAGCAGCTGAGAGATCTGTTTAAAAGTAAGTCTGATGTGTCACTCTGCTGTTTAAAACTCCCCAATGTGTTAGCCCAATAAACTTCACAGGCTTACAGAGTCAAGGTGATCTACCCTATCGAACTTTTTATACCCTCCCCTCTCTACAAGTCACTCACTCTACTCAAGTTATCCTGGCCTCCCTGCTGTTTCTCAAACTCTCCAAGCTTGTTCCTTCTTTGGGGCTTTTGCACTAGTTGTTTCCTCTGCCTGAAAGGTGCTTCCCTCAATTCTTTATAAAATGGGCTCAGGTCTCAGCTCAAATGTCACCAACTCACAGAGGCCTTCCTAGACCATCTAATTAAAGGTAGCCTGACTGCACCAAGCTCAGCCCAGTCACGACTCCATCATTCTGCTTTGTTTTTTCCCCAGAATTTATCATTCTCTGATTTTTTTTTAGGGGGTACAAAGGATTGAACCTGGGACCTCATACATGGGAAGCAGGCATTCAAACCACTGAGCTACACCCATTCCCTTATATAGATTTTTAATTAGTTGATGGCCTATCTCTCCATAGGGAAAAGTAGGAACCATCTCTGCCTTGCTCAACATTAGATTCCCAGCACTTAGGGCCTGGCGCATAATGGGTGCTTAAGCAAACATTTATTTTTTTACTTAATAAACATGTAAATGATAAATTATTCAATATGCTGATTAAATAATCAATGAACGAACGAACAAACAAGGCAGAATATTTGGTGTGGAGACTAAGAAAATGAAGATATCTGACTAATATCTTTATGTTCCATAGTTCTTTCTTTCTTTGTCCCCATCAAAACTCTTATTCTCTTAAGTTTTTTTTTTATCCTATCTCTTGGTAAGAGAAACTAAAGCTAATAAGATTAATTCACACCAAAATGTAACTGAGTGATGCCTCTTCCTGTAGTCCACAGGAGAAAGTTACAAACTGAGAGTTAAATTTATTTAATCAATTGAAAATCTGATTATTGAAAAATTTCAAGCAGTGTGACCAACTGACTTCACCTGTCTTAACCATCTGTGTTTCCTAAACTAAGGGGATCTGGGATTCCTCAGATCATCTTCATTCCCCTACAAATACTGAATACATTCACTGAGTTCCTTGAACCCAAGTCAGTTTTTTCAGGCTATTTCTCAGTGGAGTACTTCACAGACTTCAGTATGCAAAAGAATGACTCTAAAGACTGTTAAAATTGCAGATTCCAGGACCCCCTTCCTAGAGATTCTGGTTCAGAAAATTTAGGGGTGTCCAGGAATCTGCATTTTTAACCACATCCATCCTTGGTGACTCATCCTTTGAGAGACACTGTCCTAGGGCAAGAAGTTCTGTTCTCAGATCCTCCTTTAAGACCCAATCAAAGGAAAGCTATCTCCAAGGCCAGCTCTTTTGAGAATTTTCCAGTTACTTGTCTCTTCAGGTTTGTCAGCAAGTCTGAGAAATGTATGAGAAGGGCAGATTTGAAACTGAGAGACAATAGGTAGATATCAGATAGATACTCTAATATTTCTTCCAACAGCAATATTGAATGAATGTTCCTTGCTTCTTTTACTTTCAGGCAATTTTTATGGCAAAAACAAACTCAAGAAGGGGGAAGTCTTATATATGGCTTACCAACCAGTGTAGTCTTTATTGCAAGCCTACTAAAATGTAACTAGAGGATCGTAGGCCTCCCTGTATCTCATTTCCACATCCTGTCACTGCACCTGCATTCATTTCACCTGTCTTGCAAGTTGCATTATAGCACTTCCTCATATAAAGAATTGTCTTGGTAGACACTTGACTTCTACATTTAAGGGGCATAAAAACTTTTTTAAGGAATGGACTGTATCTATTTACTCTTCTGTCTCCAGGGCCCAATACAATGCCAGACATAGAGAATGTGTTAATCTATATACATAAAATCAGTATCTTTATATTTTGATGAGAAAGGCAATGAAGGAGTTTACTATCTGCTGAGGTAGCATCTAGGAAGGCCTCTGAGGTCATAGCACATATCAGATGGGAAGTGTTTGTTATATCATACTCTGTGCCATAAATCAATAGAAAGAAATTGGCCTTCTTTTTGTTCTTCTTAGAGTTACAAGTATTTGGTTTTAATTATTCCTGATTAATTCCAATATGTAGAAAAGCTATATTTGTTCAAATTTAAAATGTGAGTGGACTTGCCTTAGAAAACAATATGTAGGCATTATTTTGAATTATTTTCATGATGTATGTGACCACAGACTTGCAAATTCCCATTTGGTTTAAATTATGCTGGTGCCTTATACTTAAGTCACAAATGTGGAATTCTGAGACACAGGACTCTAGGAATAATGACATATATATTTTGCCAACATTATCCCAAGTTGGTATTTGAGGGAAGAACATCAACTCTACAGCTGTGGAGAGTGGCCACTTTTATATTTAGTAAAAGAATTGTCGGGGCATGTTATACCATTCCCAACATGTCTGTTTTTAGCTAGTAAGGAAACTCTGATAGAATATTTCCAAGTTATTTGATGAAAAGGTGATAAGACCCAGTTTGAGTGTTCCCTCGGTAACCAAAGGGCTCCCAGGAAACACAGCTGCTCAAGACAGCATCTGCTCAGGGTACCGTGAGAACATTACTCTTCTTAATGATAAAAAGGTTTGTCCTTTCTTGGATGCCAAGAAATAGTCAAATGTTTTGGGGCCAATTCTAATGCCTTTTGATCAGCCTTCCTCACCCCTTGTGGATGTTCTGAAGTTCTTTTAGCAGCAATGCCAAATAAATAAATAAGAAAACGTGGACTAGGAGATACTCCCTCCAAGGAGAAGAGGGAGTGAGCATACCAACAGTTCCTTGGTTAGGTGTGGAGGCAGCTGTTGAGCCTCAAATACATAAATAAAGACAAATTTGAAGATCGAGAACATAGATAGCACTGTATCATATTTCCTCCAACTGTGCTTGATATCTCATAACTTCTTTGATATCATTTTATTTCTTTTTCTTAGAATAAATATAAAATTGCCTTGATGTTCGAAAGACTGTTCTGGACCAGGCCCCAGTTTCCATGTTTCATAGTAACGAAGGAAATGCTTTATTCTTCCAACCTTCAAACATGCAACTTGGGCCCATAGGATCCCCAGCAGTGAAAGTGTTGAGCATTAATCACCAAAACAAAGTTAGGCAAAGCTTACTTTGTTAAGTGATATATAATTATTACAGACACATATATTTTTATATATTAACAGTGATGTAATACTTCTTGGGAAAAACGGCACTCACTGGGACTCGGAGACTAATAATTGCAGGCAGGAAGTTTTATTGAGAAGCTCTCCCAGTGGAGGGGGTCTGAAAAATAGACTTCAGCCCGCCCCCAGAAGGGGGAATATGAATTTATACAGAACTTTTCTAGGCAGGGAAATGATGGTCAGTGGGAGGGGGTCGGGGTTTGACTGAGGTTCAGGGACCAATAGGAAGCTCTAGAGGTGAAAATTTTCCCTTGTATGGCTAGAGGATAGTGAGCTGGGGGGTTGTGTGTCCTTGGAGTGCTGGGGGTGATGGAGGGGCTTTGGTCTGGATGGGGGAATCTCTCTATCTCACTTTACTCCATCTCCATGCGGTTTCTTTGTTCAGGCTTTGGGGAAGTGCTGTGTTTCTAGGCACATAGGCTATGGGCAGGCTTGTCTTTCCTCAATGTGTATCAGGGGGAACTGAGTTACAGCTTGTTAATTATTGCAAACCTAGTGAGAGGGAGCCTCTAACAATACTGAAAAAATCTCTTAATAAGTTCCCAATTATAATAATGAATATTTTAAATAGGGAATAAAATGATGAAATTTCACAAATAGTGTAAAGTTTTCTGGCTTTGGTGACAGGGAAGAGTCCTATATAAAAATGGGGGCCTTGATTATAGAAAGAAAGATCCAAAACAATCCTGCAGGGGCATCACAGGGTGAAATTCCATGCTTAGCCTTCGGATGCCTAAAGGAGGCAAGATCAGACTCATATGCAGAAGGAACTGGTGGCTGCATACCTGATGTGATGACCTGGTGGGCATTGAAGGACTGTCTCACTACAGGTGGCCAAAATACCCTGAGTTCTATCTTTAGAGTCATGCTATGGCCTACAGAGAGACCTTATTAATGCACAAGTATTTTACTAGAAGGAGTGTTGTTTTAACTCATTAATTCCATGCTTGGCATGGATAAGCTAAATGAATTGTATGGCACCCTGGAAAATGGCTTAATGGGAAATGGGATTTCAAAGATGATAAAGGAGCTATAAAGGTCCTTGAATATGGGTCCTAGCTTGGGAGAGGGGAGAGGCAGAACTGACAAGCCAAAGCCAGGCATGAGGAAACTGAGCTAGGGAAAGTAGAAGTTAGATAAGGATTAAGGAAAATCTCAGGGTCCTGGTCTTCCCTGGATCATTTGATGGTAAATTCTACCAAGTTAGAGCAGAAGGTTTTAGATTCTGGAAACTGGGAAGACTGCTCACTCTTTGGCTGGGTGAGGCTTCACTTTGAAAAATCCTCTTTAGGGAACAGAGCTGGTGCTCTTGATGAGAAGGTTATCTCTGAGGGAGGCAGTTCCATTCTGTAGGTTTACGAGCTCAAGAGCAGTGTTTCCCAAAGGGTCTAATGTGAGCCTCTGTGGGACTAAATGAATATTTTTATTTTAATAATTATATATGATTAATATCTATTAGAAAAATGTAAGTAGAACATCAACCTTATATTTCATGAATATTATTACATAGGAAGAAGCTGGAAAAAAATCTTTTATGAAAAATTGTAGGGAAGCAGATGTGGGTCAAGCGATTGAGTTCCCGCCTATCATGTGGGGGATTCTGGGTTTGGTTCCCAGTGCATCCTGGAGAAGATGAGCAAGACAGCAAGCTGGCACAATGAGCAGGTGCAGCAAGATGATGCAACAAGGAGACACAGAGAGGAAAGACAATGAGAGACACAACAAAGCAAGGAGCTGAGATGGCTCAAGCATTTGAGTGCCTCTCTTCCACATGGAAGGTCCCAGGTTCGGTTCCCGGAGCCTCCTAAAGAGAAAACAAGCAGACACAGAGAGCACACAGGGCACAGCAAGTGAAAAACAATGGGGGAGGGTGGGGGAATGAATAAATAAAATAAATCTTAAAAAAAAAAGAAGATATGTTCCTTAAGAAAAAAAAAAAAAAAAGATTTTAAAGCTTTCCAATCAGTACCTTGTAAAGGAGATACTCAAGTCCAGAAACACTTGAAGTTGGCAACTGTCCACAAATCCAACAAACTGGCTTATAGAGTTAGCATAAGAATAAGCCTACTGAAGGAAAAGGTTATTATCTTGTGATTTTATAATTAAAGATGGGAAAGAGAGTATAAGCATATTTAAAGGAAAATATTAAGTAGATAAGGAAAAAAATCATGAAGGCATATGAATGATTGAAGTATAGAAAACACTGTTTTAGAGATATTTGGAAATAAAAGTAGCACTGGTCTATTTAAGAGTTTTTATACATTTACAAGCTAATAAATCGAACCATTTATCTTAAAAACAAAATGGGGAAAAAAAATGAAGTTGAATCTTCAAGTGATAGCATTCTGAAATCCACAAGATTTTGTGGAAAGTAATCAGTAGGTAGGACTTCTGAGGCTATGTTGAGGATAGTTAAGCCTCTGGAGTCTGGGCTTGAATTCTTCACCAGTGACTAGCTGGGTAACCTTGAATAAGACAAGGCATCTCTCTGAGTATCAGTTTTCTCTGTTAAATGAAAATAATATCTCCTTCTAAGGATTTGAAGGAGACTGGAATGGTCCACCGGCTCGCCACTTGGCACAGCAGAATAGACAGACACCCCAAACTAGACTGGGAAGGAAAAGGGGCTTTATTAGCTGGCGGAGGAACAGAGAGCTACTCAATCTCAAATCTCCCTCCGTCACGGGTTTTTGTATTTTTTTTATTGTTGTTGTTTTTTTTCAGCTTTTATACAGGTTTGAAATAAAGAGAATTAATCACAGACATGATTTGAAACAAAGAAAATTAATCATAGACTCATCATCCTCGGGAACGGAGTTGGGGAGCTTTTCTAGTTTTTCTGCTCTGGTTAACATTTAAGATCCACATTGTGCCTCGCACCTCTAAGTTTCACAGGGGTAAGAATAGCGAATGAGTGAAGCATTACAAGGACACATGACACATTTTATTTATAAAGAAAGAGAAGTAAAGGTCTGGTTGATTTAAAACTCAACAAGGCTATGTGCCTTCCTGTAGAATCATTTGCTGGTAAGGTGAATGTTTGGTGACAATTTTCTGTTGATAAGTGTACTAATTTACGATTGAGAGAAGGGATTGATTGCATTGTTCCCAACATAGGGGTGCTACTTGACTTAGTTTGCCAGAACCAGGGGTGAGCCAAACCATTCCACCCCAAAGTTGTAAATGTCCATCTTTTCTTCTTATGGTTAAATTTTCAACTTGATCATCTAACTGAAGAGAGTATTGTAAAGCAGTTTTAGTAGTAACATTATTTAAGAATGGGAGCCAATCGCCAGGTTTTGTTAAGTTTACTGGCCAATAGTCGGGGTTGGTTCTGATTATGTCTATGGTATTCAGTGTTCCTTGCTGTTTTTGCATTTCTTTTATGAAAGATTTTAAAGCTTTCCAATCAGTACCTTGTAAAGGAAATACCTAGCAGCTAGTCCAGAAACACTTGAGGCTGGCAACTGTCCACAAATCCAACAATTAGACTGGTTTATAGAGCTAGCATAAAAATAAGCCCACTGAAGGAAAAAGTTATTATCTTGTGGTTTTAAAATTAAAGATAGGAAAGAAAGTGTAAGGAAAAGCTGGGTAATCAAGTTAAAAACATTTAATTACCCAGGTTCCACACTCCTAGAAAAATGAAGGAAAAGGCAACTAATAGCAAATATAATAACCACAGTTATTCATGAAGCTTTTCCCCTTTCAAACAAATATTTGAGTCCATCTAGAGGTTCACAGGGATATTTATGTTCAGGGTCTTCAGGTGGGCCAATGGCAGCAGCTGGTTTTTGGCTGAGTGGTGGAGAGTCACCATGCAGGACTTGTTGCTTGACTCTCATATGATGTATCCATATTTGATGCCCTGTAACTTAAGAGAAGAGTGAGTGAGTAGTAATACCAGGTATGGTCCTTCCCATTTGGGATTTAGTTGTGCTTGGGGTGTAAGTTTTTTCATGTATGTAGCCATACCCACTCTCCAGGTCGGTAGTTGTGTAACGGAGTGTCTGCAGGAAACTTAAGATAGTGGGAAGCATAGATATCGATTTCAGTTAAAGTTCCTCCTGGGGATTTTACATATTAAATAGTGGCTAATTCAGAACTAGGATGCTTATTTCCAGCATATTCTGCTTTTAGAAATGGCCTTCTGTATTCCATTTCATAAGGACTGAATCATAGTCCACTTCGGGGTGCTACTCTTATCCTCAAGAGTGCAATGGGCAGGACTTTATCCATTTTAAGTGTGTTTCCAAGCAAATTTCTTTTCTAGATGTTCTTTTGATGTTTGGTTCATTCTCTCTGTTTTTCCTGTGGATTGAGGTCTATACGAAGGCCTGAAGATTGAGGTTTATACAAAAAGTGAAGCTGCCAATCAATACCCGATAAACTGGAAACATCTTTGACTACTTCAGAGATGAAGGCAGCACCATTGTCACTTTGAATGGATAGAGGGAGTCCAAACCTAGGAATAATTACTTTTAGCAAACATTTAGCAACTTGATGGGGCTTCACAGTTTGACAAGCGAAAGCTTCTACTCATCCAGTGAAAGTGTCAACACATGCTAGCAGATATTTGAAATTTCCGGAGGCCTTAGACATTATGGTAAAACAATTTGCCAATCTTCTCCGTCTAATCCCCAATATTGTATTCATTTGTTAAAGCTGGTACTTTGGGGCAGGGTCGAAGATTGACTCAGTGCATGTTACACAATGATCAGTTACAGCTTGAATAGTTCAGCATAGGTGAGGACTGACGAGAAACTGACTGAACCATTTGTAAAGGGTTTCTAGTCCATTGTGAGTAATTTGGTGAAAGTGTGTTATGATGGGTTTGAGGGAGTTTTCTGGAACAAGAATTTTACTCATACTACTACATTCATTTTCATTTTGTAACCATTCCTGTTTGGTTAGACTTGTAAATCCCCATTCTTTTGCCCTAGTCTTTTTCTGAATGTTGAGGTTTCCAAATGTCTCTAGTTCAGGTTCTCTTTCACTGTGAGGTAATAGTGGGTGGTTTGGATAAAACATAGCATTGGTTGAGGGGGTGGGGGAAGGAGGGTATTTCCCTGTAAGCTGCTTCTCTGGCTGCTTTATCTGCCTGTCTATTGCCTTTAGCTTCTTTGCTATTAGTAGCTTGATGTCCTTCACAATGAATAACTTCCCATTCTTTTGGTTGTAAAACTGTATTTAACATCTCTAAGATTAGGTCTACGTGTTTCATATTTTTATTGGCAGAGGTTAATAAACCATGTTCTTTCCAAATGGCTCCATGTGCATGTAAGATGGCAAAAGCATATCTGGACTCTGTATACATGTTTGCCTTTTGCCCTGCACTCAGTTGCAGGGCCCTTAAGAGAGCAATTAGTTTGGCTCTTTTTGCTGAAGTTCCTACAAGCAAAGGCTTTGCTTCTAATATTTCAGTAAGAGTGACTACTGAGTAGCCTGCTCTGCATTTTCCATGCTCCCTGTAGCTGCTTCCATCTGTAAATAATTCTAGGTCTGGGTCTGGTAATGGGGTATCTGTTAGCCCTGGGCAGCTAGAGTAAACCTCATCAAGGAGGTGAACACAATCATGCTTGGGAGTTTTCCATTAAATTCAGGCAATAAGGTAGCTGGATTGAGCTTATCTATAGTTTTTAATGTGACATTTGGGTTGTTTAGTAAGATGTCTTGATGTTTGCTTAGACAGCCCATAGTTAACTGAGGGGAGGATCCGATGAGGGGAGATTGGAGGGGGGTTTGGATCGGGGGCCTCTGCGGGGCCCCCAGTGGGGGGCGACGGGTGTGGAGGACTGACGCGGCGCAAGAGAGACGACCGCGGAGACAAGGCTGGTGGTGCAAGTCCGTTTATTCAAAGAATGCAACACTATTTAAAGGGTAAGGGGGGAGGTGGCGG
>JAQZBX010010411.1:0-44358 GCA_029593785.1 Cabassous unicinctus | reverse complement strand
ACTTGTGCTGTTAGTATATCATATTTTGCAAGCTATCAATTTATTTCTAGGACTTAATTTATAGAGTAAAAAACTGTGATTCTCAAATATTTCCATGGCAAATCCTGCTGTCTTCATTTCATACAGTTTGACAAGGAAAATCAGTAAATAAAAGTTGGAACTGCTCTTATTGAAACTAGTGAAGAAACTATAGCTTAATTCACTTGGACCTCTTTGTGTGTGTGTGTGTGTGTGTGTGTGTGTGTGTGTATTTATTTATTTATTGTTCATAAAAATAAAAAATTTTCACAGTACATACCAATATTTGTAAAATGATATATAAATGCATATGCATATATGTGCATTTTCTTACCTTTGTAAGCTCCTCTCACATTCAGCATCCCCTCAACGAAAACCTAGGTTTCTGCAAGTATGGTTTCTCAGTTGTACAAGTGAATAGAGTTTAAAATATTCTGTCACATAATATACAAGATAAAATCATTATAATATAATGGAATCTCTTGATTATGGAGGCCCTAAAGATTGAAGCAATTGCAGTCTAGAGTCACCACCATTGGACAGTTATCAAGTGAGAGTGCGTTTCACTGCTGTGCTGGCTAGAACTTTCAGGAGAGTGGCAGCAAATCTTTTAATCTGCCAATTTTTGGTGTCTATTTTGCGAGCCTGATCAACAATATTAGAGGCCAGGGCAATTCTTTATTTTCCCTTTTTTTTTCTCAAAGCAACATCTTTTTATGTTTTTATATTCAACTTAATTTTCAGCTTAAAACTTCATTATAAAACATCTACTTTTCAAATAAACATATCAAAAACAAAGTTACATACAAGTCGTAGCTCATATTATCCACAAATTGCAGCACTGTGTTGGTAACAGGTTCTTCATTTCCAGGGAAAGAATTAAATGTCCTTCATTTCCCAAAGCTTTCTTGTTGATATAGTACAGAATATTTTGGGATACCACTTTCTGACGCTAGAAGAAAAATCATTAAAAAATGCTTTCATACATCAGTACTAATAAAACACTGACATTTCACCAAACAATATTTAAAGGATATATAGGATACAGAATGCTACATCAAACCTATTTCATGAAAACTTTAACATATACTAAATTAAAGACACTTCACTTTTCAGTGTGGAATGAACACACTGCATATCTTAATGGTTTATATATAAAATATGTCAATTAAAACCCCAACATACATACTATATTTATAAGATTCCTCTGTGTTTAAGATACTGAAACAATTTAACTTTTAATACCATATCTTAGTGAATTTGCTACTGTTTCATTATAAGACAATTAATAAATGAGACTATATCAATTTCACTAGAAGTTAATGGTTTCCTCTAAATTATATATTATATTTTATATATTAAACTAAGAGTAAGAAAATAAACTATTCCTTTGATTTGTTTTTAGATG
The DNA here is from genome assembly GCA_029593785.1 of Cabassous unicinctus. Lineage (NCBI taxonomy): Eukaryota > Metazoa > Chordata > Mammalia > Cingulata > Chlamyphoridae > Cabassous > Cabassous unicinctus. The sequence goes on along the minus strand of JAQZBX010010411.1, from coordinate 42,932 downwards.
AATTGATTTCTAAAGATGAACAGAGCACTCATTTACAGGGAGTAAATGCTTTAAATATAAAAGTTTATATTATATAACATATAAACTGCATGAACTAAACAGTAGCAAAAAATATATAGAATTTAAAAAATCAAAAACATAGAAGAATATTAGCCTGAAGTGGCAAATTTTCAAACACTAATCTGTGTACAAATGTTTAAATAAGGATTTTACTCAAATAATATATATTTATTTTATTTTTTCTCTTGCAATAGTTTATAAAGGCAAATAAATATCAGTTAGAAAAACTTTAAAAATTCATTTTTTTTCCTTGTGAAACAAATTTTCATCTATTTCAATTTAATTAAATAATTTGCTATTTACATGATATGAAAGTAAAAATTGGTCCTATATTAAATGCTATATGTGACAAGGTATGAGTGACTATTAGCAGACACAGTTTAAAGGGGGACATTAGTAGCAGTTGGCTTAACTTCAACTTCTAAAACTGCTTTTGGAGACACATATCTTACTTTTATGTAATATATGGTGACTTCAGGTTTTTCTATTCAGTATTTTGAATGTGAGATAATTTTCAAGGCTAGGTGTCTTTCAACAACAACAAAAATCAGTGTTTTAAATTGTTTTATAAATTAATACATTTGTGAATGAAAATTTTTGGAACAATTAGAATTCATTTAATATTCATAGAAGATGCTACTAAAACACAGGAAGGCTATTTTTCTTTATCCAAAGTTTTTGAATATGGCTTTGCTACCTCATTTGCAATTCTGAAATTGGGGACCACTGCCTCCCTTCTTCTTAGCTGAGGTTGTCTCTGTTCTCTATTGAGCCTCATTCTAACTATAAGCCTAACCCCACTTGAAAATTTTATCTCCAACTTACCATTTCCTGTAGCCTGCTATCTTAGGATTTTGCTGTACAATAGGACATACACTGGATTGAGCAAAGGAGTTCATATTCCAATACTGAATTTAACACTCTGATGTCTTCAGTGTTTTGCTTAGAAATTAATCCACTGTTTATTGAGTCTATGTCCATTTTCATTTTCAGTTACTATCCCCATTTAAGAGGTCTGGATTCTTCTCTATTGCCCATTCTTCTGGTATGGAAAAGAATATCTAAAGTCTGTTAACACCTTAGAGTGTACATTTTAATACCTTCATTTAAGGTAACTATGAGAACACAGGATACAGAGGTATGCAAAGAAATACCTGACTTTTCAATATTTAGGCAAGGTGGTGTGAGAGAAATTATTTTAGGTTTAAGGGTTTTCTGTAAGTCCGTAACACATAAAAAGCATAATCTTTATTTGTCAGTCTACTCAATGACTTTGTAATGTCTAGTCTGACAGTCCAGACCCAGGAGTAAATAACCCAGTTGGAAAAACACACGCAAAATAAACAAAAATGATTAAAGCTTCAAGGTTTTCATAAAAAATGTTTACCTAAAATATAATACCAGTTTATGAAATTTTGCATGGTATATACTTGTACTAATATTTTTATTTATCAAATATTATATAGGACATACACTAAAAACATTTGCTGTTTATCTGAAATTCAAATGAAACTGGGTGTCCTATATTTCATTTGATAATTTTATCTTTAATAGATTCAATTAGATGAGATTGGTGATGAAGTTTTCAGATTTTTCTAACTTTCTCTTCACTTGCAGTATCCAAATGCCTATTTAAGGTCAAATCAAATAGATCTGTGCCATATGAAAGGTTCGCGGCATTTAATGTTTTAGAAACACTCTCACGCTCCCAGAGAAGCCAGTTAACAAAGGAGATAATGGATATTAGTGCTGTACTTGAAGAAATTAGCTGTCAGTAACCACAGGAGTATCTATAGTCCAAAGCCAGGAGTCAGGGGAAGGTACAATGATTCTAGTGATCATCAGAAACAAAGACAAATCTTATCAACACACCTTTAATGAAGAGTCAATTTTCTTCTCACAAATTGCATTTCCTTTTCCTTTGGTAGTAAGAATTTATGGTTTCCTTCCCTTCTGTGAAGTTCCCTGGGGAAGTAGCATATAATTCATTGATTATTCCCAAATAATCAGACAGACATAAAAGAAAAATTCTTACTGTGTCTACTAATTATCTAGTACATCCTACATATTCCCCAGTGAGAAAAGTTAAGGGGCAATACAAGGAAAGGAACCAATCATAAAGGATCTATACAGTCCCATGGAGACACATATATGTAAATATATTTACTCACTTAGAGTCAATGAGTAAAATGACAATGGAAGAAAAAATATGTCACCTTAATCTAGTAAAACTGGAAAAATGCAGTCTTAATGAAATAATAAATGAAATTAAAAATTATTACACAGGTTATTTTTCTGAATTTGTCATTTAAAGACAAATATGTAGTGGACACTAAGTAATAAATATAACATTAATATATACATGTGAAATATCGATTACTACTTGCATATTCAGGGTAAACCAAGATCAGGTAAAATGTCATTTTTCTGAAGGCACACAACAAATAACTAAAGGATTATTAGTTCTTTTCTTGTCTACATCACTAAATGAGTGCAATATATTCCTTACACTTTGATATGACCAACACTTAACAAGATAACAGTAAATGCTCCTATTATAGTATTTACTGAACTGAGATCCCACCACATTTGAATAATGTTGATCTATGTTGTGTTTGATTTTCTGTATACTATTTTATACGCTACAAATACTTCAGTTTTTTCTCAGTTCTCTTATTGATGGCATTTGAATTTGAGGCTTTTATAAAACAAAATCCATTATAAACATTCTTATATATTTACGTACATATGAAATAATTTCTCTTCGTTATATATCTAACAGTAGAACAACTGGGTTACAAGGTAAATGTGTATCTAAAAAAAATTCCAGCTTTCAAAATTTACTGAAACATTTTACATCCCAACAACAAAGTATGAGAAATCCACTTGCTCTTCATTCTTTTTAATATGTGATGTGGAGAGGTTTTGTTTTTTTCCCCTTAATTAGGCATTGAAATATGTGTAAAGTGGTATCTCATGATTATAATTTACATTTGTCTGCAGATTAATGATAATGAACAGTTTTTCATGTAATTATTGGCCATTAATATATTTTTTATTTTAAATGATTTAAATGTTATGTCAAATTTTAAATTGGGCTTATTTACTTTAAATTGATTTTTTAGATATTTAAATATGTTCTCTTAATAACTTCTTTTTTCACATGCTTATATTGTGAATATACCGGCATAAATCAGAGGTAATATGGGTTCTGTTCCAAACACTACAATAAATCAAATATTGCAATAAAGTTAATCAAACAAGATATTGGGTTTCCCAGTGCATGTAAAAATTATATTTTCATTATATTTTGTTCTATTTGGTGTGTTATAACATTATGTCTGAAAAACAAGGCACATTCTTTCATTAAAATACTTTACTGTTAAAAAGTGCTATCCATATTTGAGCCTTCAGGGTGTCATAATTTATTTTGCTGGTGAAGGGTCTTGTCTTGATCCTACTGTCTCCTAATAACCTATCTTCCAGACTTTAACTCTGTGAGTTGCTCAGTTTGCTTAGGTCATATCAATGAGGTCATGTTATATTTATTCTTTTGTGACTGGCTTACTTCACTCAAATAAGTTCTTCAAGATTCATCCATGTTGTCACATGTGTCAATAGTTATTCCTTCTTACAGATAAGTAATATTCCATTGTATCTGTATACCACAATTTGCTTATCCATTCATCTGTTGATGGATACTTGTGTTGCTTCTAACTTTTCTTACCTTGATCTTGATGGCTCCTGACTGATCAGGGTGGTGATTTTTGCAGGTTGGGGAAACTGTGGTAATTTCTTTAAAAAACGAGACACAATAAACAAAACCAGACCACAATTTCATTTGAGACACTGAATGACCCTTTCATGAAAGATTTCTCTGTAACATGCAATGCTGTTTTACTAACAGTAGATTTTCTTTCAAAATTGGAGTCAACCTCTCAAATCCTGCCAATGCTTTATATACTAAGTTTATGTAATATTATAAATCCCTTGTTGTAATTTCCACAATGTTCTCAACATCTTTATGAGGAGTAGATTCCATCTCATTATTCTATTTTTTTTTTTTTTTTTGCTGATCCATAAATAGAAATTCCTTATCTGTTAAAGCTTTATCATCAGATTGTAGCAATTCAGTCACATATTTGGGCTCAAATTCTAATTCTAATTCTCTTGCTATTTACACCACATCTTCAGTTACTTCCTTCACTGAAGTCTTGAACTACTCAAAGTCATCCATGAAGATTAGAATCAACTTCTTTTAAACTTTTGTTAATGTTGATGTTTTGAACATCTTCCATGAATCATAAATATTCTTCATGGCATTTTGAATGATGAATCCTTTCAAGAAAGTTTTCAATTTACTTTGGCCAGATCCTTCAGAGAAATCACTATCTATGGCAGTTATATCCTTATGCAATGCATTTCTTAAATAATACACCTTGAAATTCAAATTTTCTCCTTGATTCAAGGACTGCAGAATTGATGTTGTGTAAGCAGGCTTGAAAACAACATGAATCTCTTTGTGCAACTCCATCAGAGCTCTTGGGTGAGCAGGTTTATTATCAATGAGTTGATATTTTGAAAGGAATCTTTTTTTACTGAGCAGTAGTTCTCAAGATTGGGAATGGAAATGGCATCACTCACTATTATCCTAGTGATCCAGTAGTAAAAATTTGCTGCCTGTCTCTGTGACCTTATGCACTGATGTTTTAAATGTCTCATTTCCAAATGAGAAGTGTTTTCACGAGGAGTTGTAACAAAGATTCCATTGAACTGGAAGTTAAAACTGCCATCATGCCACTTTGGACACCTCATGTCTCTGAATCAACAGGTAAAGATGAGTGTTATTGTACTTGTGAGATTGATCCTGATTATGAAGAGGAAATAGATCTGCTACTACAGAATGGAGGTAAAGTAGAGTGTGCTTGAAATCTAGGACATCCCTTAGGATGACTGTTAGTGTTATCATCCCCTGTGAATAAAGTCAATGGAAAATTATGTCTATGACTACTAAGTTAAAACAGGGCTATTAATGGCCCATATGCTTTAGAAATGAAGGTTTGGGTCACCTCAACATGCAAGGAACTATGACTCACTGAGTTGTTTGCTAAAGATAAATGGACTATGAAATCAACAGTGGAAGGAGTTAGTAATAAATATGAGCTATGACTTTGTGACCAGCTGCAGAAACAAGGATTGTAATTTTTATTGTTATTTTTTTTGTTTTGTTACAAATATGTTAATATATAATAAATATATTTGTTTTTCCCCTTATCATATAAAATAAGTTATATTAACCTTACACCACAGTATTCAAGTTACAGGATATAAAGGATAAGAGTGAATATTATCCTGGGACTTGCATCTTCTTCTAAGGAAAGGGTTAGTGCATTTCCAGTTGTATGTAGGACAGTTGAATTGGGTTAGGCAAAAATAAAACTACATTATCATATTTATTTAGAGATTTAGGATGGTTTACTTAAATGCATATGGGTGAACTTGACAGGGGGTGGGCAATGATGTTATTTTCATGTGTTAACCAGTCTAGTTTTTGGTGTGCAGTTGTTTAGTCAAGCAAGAAACACTGGTTGATTGTTATTGTGAGGGTATTTTATGCATAGACTTTAATCATTATTCAATTGTTTACATCTACTGCTGGTTTTATATCTAAGCAACAAAGGACTTCAGTAATGAGAGAAATCTCCTCATTCAACTATTTGGAGGCCTTAAAGCAAGAATTGAGAATTTCAGTAGATGGAAAGTATTGCTATCTTTACTTCAGCCAGCATGCTTTTTCTGGGGAATTCAACATCACCTTTCTTGGAATTTCCAACTTGCAGCCTCCCCTATGCAATTTGGATCTAATAATCCCCATAGTCACATGAATCAATTTCTATAGTTAACTTCCCTATATGTGTTTCTGTGTGTATTTCTATGGAAATTCCTGACTATTTCACCATATGACTTGGCAATTCCACTACAAGATACATACCCAAATCACTGAAACTTAAAAAATATATATTCAAACAATCACTTTTACAGCAATGTTCATACAAACCCTTTTCAAAAACCCAAAAGACTGGAAAAAACACAAATGTCCACCAACAGATGAAGAGATAAGGTAAATGTGCTGTATCCATACAATATATTATTACTCAGCCATACAAAAAAATGAAGTATGACACATGGTGATGAACTTTGAAATTATTATGTTGAGTGCAAGAAGGCAGATGAAATTATTATATTGAGTGCAAGAAGGCAGATGCAAAACATCATATATTTTATGATTAAATTTGTATAAAAATATCCAGTATAGACAAACCCATAGACACAGAAAGCAGATTAGAGTTTCTCAGTTGCTTGGGTAAAGGGGAATGAGGAGGGATATTTAACAAGTAAAGAGGGTGTCCTTTGGTAATATTGGAAAGATTTTGGAATTCATGGTGATGGTTGTGCAAATTTATGACTGTACTAAATGTCACAAAATTGTACTCTGTATAATGATTATTTTTATGTTTTGTGAATTTCACTTCAATATAAAATTATTATGGGTGTTCATTTGACATTTTTTATGTTTATTGTTTATTAATGTTCTGTTTATCAGATTCTTCTTTTGATCCTTTTCATTTGTGTTCTAGGATTTTTAAAATTGTTTTATGTTATGAATAATTCAATAAAATAAAATGTCAATGAGGACATAGATTTTGGAGTTTGGATAATGATAAAATAATCATATGTTAAATTAAAAAGTGGGTAAAAATAATCCAATGTGTTTTTTATATTACCAATCAAATTTTTTTTCTTCAATTTTATATATATATGAAATAAAATTATCTTGAGCTCACATATTCTCCTTTGTTGATAGAATACAGGTTCTAATTCCATAAGCAATATTCAGTTCATTTATGTTTTGCATTCCTCTAAATATTTATATAATATATACATATAATTTAAGCTACATGATATATATTAGTATTATACTCATTAGGAATCCAATTTAAAACTTTCCATAAATCTCTATTTTTTTATAAGAAATGTGTTAAACAGATAAATAAATTTCTATTTATTTTTCTTTAACCTTTCCTAGACTGATTGTTGTTCTGAGTCCTGTGTTTTGATTTTTGACAAAATTTGGGGTCTCTATATTTCTGATGACATTGTTGTTAGTTTATTGGTGGAGATTATATATATTTTCTAACTCTATCAGATAATATTTGATTTCAAGGAAGTGATGGAAAAAATGCAGTTTAGCTGTCATAATGTTTGTATTTCTCTAGATTAGTAGCCTGAATACCTGGGATGAATAGACCAAAATCAACAGGTAGAATAAGGACTATCAGCACTATACTAAACTTTATTTACATGTTTGTTGAACAGTCATCAAATTTAGCAGTTCACAAAGTTTCATAGTACACTATCTATGCCAAAGCAAGGCAAGCAAAAACTGTGTTTTAGCTTTACTTTGTATTGATTATGGCACAAGACTTTCTCTTGTAATTATTTTTTAAATTATTTGGCTATATGATTAAGTATGAAATATAGGAATATGTTTTGTTATTTGTTAATTTTTTTGGAAGTAAGAAAACTCTGCAATTTCATGAATTTGTAATGCAAAGTAATGGGAAAGGGGTATATTACTTCATTAGAATGCTTTTTAATTTATTAGAATTTGAATCACCTGCCTCTTATATATATTCTGTTAATGAATGGTATTATTTTTCACATATTTAATTACTAAGATTTTTGGGGGTGTTTGGTAATAAAAACTATTTATGCTGGAGTAATTTGTTCTATTGACATGTTTTTCTTTTTTCTTTACAGCATAATATTTCCAAATCCAATAAAAATATGAATTAGAAAATGTGCCTATATTTTCCATGGTTTTTACAATAGATTTTCCTCATCATGTTTACCATCAACTATCATGCTTAATAAATCCCCAATTGACATCCTAAATATCTTTCCTTTGTTCCCTTCCTTTTGTTCTACACTATGTTTTAATTCACTTTTCATTACCATTCCTTTCTTTCCTAGCTACTCTCTGCCCATTTGTTCCATGAGAATCAGCATGCAGGGCACTAAGTATCATGGGAGGAAGGAATTCAAATTAAATGATAACAGATCAAAACTATCAAGTCTATTTCAAACATACATAAAACATTAAAAATATTATCACAGTAGAAATGACTGATAACAGGGCAAATATATACTTCATGGTGCCAACAGGAAAAGCAGATAAACTTTTGTCTTCAACTTTGTTTGCACAGCTGTTTTAGTTAGAAAATATGATTAAAATAAGATTGAGAAGAACCCTGCCCTTAAAAGAAACTGACAGAAGCAAACACACAGTATACTGATATAGACTGTAGTAAATTTCCCATCGGTGGAAGGGTGAATGCCTATGGAAACATATAAGAGCATATTAATCACAAGAAGTAGTTTTAAGGAAGAAGTGACATATAAACTGAGAACTAATATATAGGAAATAAATAGGCTGAATATAAAGAAACAATTAATTTTTCTGTCACTTATATTTAGTCTCTGCTCAAGAGCCAAAGAGAACATAATTATATCTATTAGAAATATTATCAGGTATCATCTGCCTTTGTTATAACAATGTATTAGAACATTATTCTATATTTAATATTAAATACAACATTTGCATGGATTTCTAAAAACTCTATTGAAGGCATTTTTAAACTCCTTGTTCCTTAAGCTGTAAATTAAGGGGTTAAGCATGGGGATAATTAAAGTATAAAATACAGATGTTATTTTGTCAGTATCAAAAGAATAAGCAGATATGGGCTGCACATACATAAATAGTAGAGTCCCATAGAACACAACCACCACTGTCAGGTGAGAACCACATGTGGAGAAAGCTTTTTTTCTGTCTTCAGGAGAATGCATTTGAAATATGGCTATTAAGATCAACATGTAGGACACTAGGACTACTAGCAGGGAGGAAATCAAATTAAATGCAGAAAATACTATGACCAACAATTCTAGTTCTCTTCTGTTTGCACACAGCATGGGTAACAAAGCCACATCATCACAGTAAAAATAATTTATGACATTAAAACCACAAAAGGTTGATGTAAAAATCTTAATTGTGACCATCAGAGATTGAAAGGTGCTGTAGAGGAAGGGGATATCCACAAGTTCATGACAAATTCTCTGGGACATAGTAATTTTGTAGAGCAGAGGGCTACAGATGGCCACATAGCAGTCATAGGCCATGGCTGACAACATGAAAAATTTACTAATAATAAACATAATGAAGAAAGCCATTTGTGTGGCACATGCATAGTAAGAAATGGTATTTTGACCCATGACAAAATTTACCAGCATCCTGGGACAAATGACAGGGGAATTGCCAAGATCAATGAAAGCCAGGTGTCTGATAAAAAAAATACATAGGTGTATGGAGGTGGCAGTCCACTTTGGTCAGGATGATCATGCCCAGGTTGCCCACCACTGTGATCAGGTAGATGATGAGAAAGACCCCAAAGAGGGGATCTTGCAGCTCAGGGCGACTTGTGATTCCCAGTAGATTACAGGGAATCAGGCAGCACTGTCATATTCTCTTGGCCCATTTTATCTCGTTATCTCTTCTGGGAATAAACAAGGCAATGTTATTAGCTTTCATGTAATAATATCTAAACATAATATTTGTATATATAAAAGAATATTTTTACTTGTTTGTGACAGAAAAATAATCCCGACATCTGATTTTGACGCTATTAAATAATGGTAGTATCTCTAGCTTCCCAAAGTAGAGGTATCCATATGAAACCTATTACACACTAATATAACCAATTGAATTAAAATAGAGTCAGCAATTTTTGGAGCATACCCATTGGAAACAAAACGTTATAGCTGTTACACAGCTCAGGAATTTAGTACCCTGTCATTGGGCCTTACTTTGGAATTTATGCTTCCCAGTGTAACAATGTTAGACAGACTCATTTATAGGTTCTCTACACCTGACTCTTCTGCCCCTTTTATTGACCCTATAATTAACACTATACTTGATGAATATATGTCCCAGAGACATAAAACTTTGTTCTGTCCATATGCTAGATGAGCCCTGAATTTCTGCAGAGTTGCAACACCTTAATCTCCAGTTCATTGGATTCAGGACAGCTAACCAGGAGAAGATTATGGAAAAAGCCGATCCCAAGGAACAGAGAGTGTTGCAACTGCAAGCAAGATAGCTCCATCAATCTGCCCCACGGGATCAAAGAACCCTCTCAATTAGAAGCAGAAGTGGGCATTACCATCCCAAAAGTCCTCAAGATTGGGGAATGAACAATGGAATAAAGTAGACTTTATTATTCTACTATAGATTTATATTCTAGCAATGGAAGAACTCTTATTATTGATGTGAAAGGCAGTGGCCATATGAGGTTCTGAGGGATGCAAGAGGGAGGAATAGGTATTATATGGGACATTTTCGGGACATTGGATTTGTCCTGCATGACATTGCAGTGAAGGATACAGGTCGTTTTATATTTTATCATAACCTACAAAATTGTGCAAGACAAAGTGTAAACTGTGATGTAAACTGTCATCTATAGTAAGTAGCAATGCTTCAGTATGTGCTCATCAATTGTAACAAATACCACACTAATGAGGGATGTTGATGTGGGAAAGTGTGGGAGAGGGAAGAAGTGTAGCATAGGAGAATCCCTTATAATTTTTATGCAACATTTATGTAATCTAAAGCTTCTCTAAACATAAAAATAATTAAGAAAACGAAAAGAATGGAAAAAAAAAACATAGAGCTGTTAGCATAGAAACATTAGACTCTATTTTATTTACATGATGACATCCCAATTTTTCTTTATACACTTCAGTTTTTAGCTGTGATCTCTCATGGAATTTTGATATATTTAAAGGGAGAGGCAGAGTTAATATGAAGCTATTGAAATTTAAGTTTTAAAGTCTCTTATTTACATCAGCCTCTTCTAAGACCCTTGGTGGGGCCTGGCAAAGCATTCATATTGTGATGTATCTTTGTAAACAAAGTAAAATTATATTCCTCACGATCATGTTCATCAGAATCATAGGTCTCCTTTTCTTTCCATTCCATCTTCCACTCCATTGCATTACACTTATCATTAGGTTAACTTCGGGATCTGACCGGATTTATAAGAACCAGCTAAGAGGGAATTGAGTTAATAACTCTTTATTTGAGGTGTGGAGGAGGGCATAAAAAATGGTTAAATATTAATGACATGTCTTATTAAGTAATGCTTTTTGTTCTGAGATCAAATGCCTGCTAATAGCACTCTTCCCAACCTATATGCTCTATCTGCAATTTAATTAAAGAAAATATTATATTTATGAATTTTATGTTTTACATGAAAATGAGAAAATTGTTTATATTTGAAATTTGTATTTTTCTTTTCCATTGTAAATAAATATTTACATTTGTATTTATAATTTTAATTTTTTAAAATGAAAATCTACAATTTGAATAAACATCAAAGACCACAAAGTCTCAACACATACCTACTAAAATCTTTGGTTTGCATCAATATTAATGGTTTTCATTATTTGTTTCTGTATGCTTTATTTCATCTAATATAACATGGTGGAGATGAAAAGGTCTTCTAAGACACTGAAAATATGTATTTGTGAAGTTATTACATCATATATTTCATACTTTAAGTTGATTTCTGTAACTGAACAATGGAAAATTTAGAGTATTAGATTGTGATTTTCAAATAACACAGTGATATTCTGTTCCCTTCATTTCATACAGTTTAACAAGGAAAATCAGTAAATCAAAGTGGAACTACTCTCACTGAAGATACTGATTAGGCTTTAGCCTAATCCATTTGGATGCACTTTAAAGTCCTCTCAGCTACCCCTCAATGGAAACATAGAATTCTGAGAGCATGATTTTAAATTGGAAGCAAAATTGAACTCAGAATATCCTATCACATAAAATGTAGTATACCGTTCTTATCATGGAATGCATTCCCCAGGTTGAGCATTTTACAATTATAAAGTAGGAACTTCAAGGGCCCCCGCTCTCCCCATCCTTGGTTCCACCGGAGTTCTAGAAGTTAGTTTGAAGCAACTGCTGTCTGGAGCCAGCTTGTGGCAATTGTCTCATAAGGATGATTTTTGGTCCTGTGTCTGGCTCAAACTTTCAAGACAGTGACAGCAACTCTAAGAATCTGCTAAATTTTAGCTTGCACTTGCAAGACTGCTGGAGGAATTTGGGGTGGGGAACTCAGCAGTGCAATACTGGACATTGGTGTGACTTGTTCCTGAGTTTGTCTGCTGATTTTCCATTGAATCCCTCTCTGCCTTCCAAATGCCTCTTCCCCCAAAATATGTGAGCTATAAGTCTACCTTCACTTGAAAATTCTCTCTTGATTTTGTGTTGTTGCAGGGCCTGCAATCACGACATTTTACTATACAGAAGGGGACTCAGTGGATTGAGCAAAGGAGTTCAGACTGCCAGTAGGAATCTTACCTCTTTGAAGTTTTCAATGTTAAGTAAAGAAGTATCCTAGGGTTAATTAACCCTATTTCCATTCTCACTGACAGATACCACCTCCCTCTGAAGATATCTGGATTCTTTTGCCTTGTCCATTTTGCTTGTATGAAAAAGAGTATCTCTGACCTCTACTGAGCTTTTAAATTGTGCACATTTTAAATAAATGCATTTGGGAATAGCTATTATAGCAAACATGAGACAAATGTGTACAAAGGAATTGCTGATTTTTCAATCTTTAGACATGTTGACATCAGAAATTACTTTGGGTTTAGAGGGTTCTCTGTAACTCCATAACTCAGAAATATCTCACTATTTATTGGTCACTTCACTCAGTCAATTTATACTGACCATTCTTTATAAGCAAAATCAGTAGTAAGCAACCTAGTAAGAAAAACAAACAAACAAGCATGCAAACAATCAACAACAAAACCTGCAAGGGACATATTTACATAAAATTATTCTCAGTTTATCAAATATTGCAGGGCACATACTTATACTAAAAAATTCCCATTTGTATCAAATATTCTATTGGACATACTTTTATGGAAAAAATATTTGTTATGAATCAACTATTGCATAGGACGTACTTATGGTAAAGAGTTCTTTATTTTCTAACTGAAATTCTAATGTAACTAAACATCATGTATTTTTATCTGGAAACCCCAACCTTAATAATTTTTTATTTGATGTGATCAGTGATTAAGTTTTCAGATACTTCATTTGCAGTATCCAAATGTCACTATTAGCTCAAAGGGATCAAATAGGTCCTGTGCACAAACATGATTCATAGGATTGCATGCCATAAAATCACCATACTGCCTCAGGGATTTCCAGCTAATAAATGAGATAGTGCAGAATTTGGTTGTGTTTGAACTAATCAATTGTCAGTGACCATTAAAGGAGTCTAAGGTCAGAAGACAGGAGTCATGGGTCATTACCAAGATCCAAGTGATAGTAACAATGAGAGACATTACTAATCCACTCACCTTTAATGAAGAATCAATTTTCTTCTCTAAAATTAATCTTATTTTTCTTTGGGAGGAAGAATTTATGGTTTCATTTCTCTTTTGTGATGCTCCCATAGGAAGAAATACATAATTCACTGATCATATCCAAATCATTCCAGAGACTAAGAAAATTGCTTTGTTGTACCTGCTAATTATCTAGGACACCCGACCTATTCCCCAGTGAGAAGAAATACGGGGTAATTCAAGGAAATGGGAAAAAGAGAACCAAATAAATTATCTGTACAGTCCCATGGAAACTACATGATGTAAAAATACACATTTACTTACACAGAGTCAACAATTATTGTTACAAAGAAAAAAAATAACACCTCAATCTCAGTAAAACTGAAAGAATTGCACAGTCATGATGAAATTATAAATGATATAATATTTAGGGTTTTCTGTTTGAATTTATTATTCAAAGACAAATATGTCTTAGGCACTTGGTTATAAATATACCACTTAACCACACTTGTGAAAACATATTATTGTTCTCATAGTCAGAGAACAACAAACTCAGATAAACTGCAATTTACCTGTTTTCATAAAATTAATAGCTGTAATTAAAATCAGATCTTTCTTAGTCCACATCTTTAAATGAATGAAAGTTATTCCTTGTTCTTTCATAATGCAAGGCTGTAACAATTATTGTAATTCAACATATTACCAAAATGATTGTTTCAACAGTATTATTTCTTGAACTGAGATCACACCACTGTGGAATAATATTTAGTACAGTCTCATAGAGAGTTAAATTGGCTTGTAATATAGTGTACCTCTCTCTCATACTATTTTATCCATGCCCCCTTCCTCACTGACTCCCATTTATAGAAAAATTGAGTGATACTTGCATATTGAAACACAGATCTAACGTGCAAATAAATGAATTTTGACAATGTATTTCATTTGTACCCGCCACCTAATTCAAGATGTACTACATGTTTCAATCAAATGAAAAAACAAAAGTACCTCAAGCTTCGTATCTTCTGCAATTTATCCCATTTTCATCATCATGGAAATATCTTCATACCTTAGTCCCCAAGCAACATCACCCTCTACCTCCAGGAAACTACTGCTCTCAATTCTATCATGAGACTTCTTTTCCTTGTTCTTAAAATTCATATAAGTGGAATCATAAAATACATTCTCTCAGTCTGGTTTCATTTACTCGGCATATTATTTTTAAGATTCATTCATATTGTGTTTTTAATGTTGGGTGTTATTCTATTATACGAATTATCCATTATTCTGTAACCATTTCCCAATTGATGGACAATTGAGTTTTGGCCTATTGTGGAAATATCTAGTATGAATATTCTTTAATATTTGTGGATATATGAAATAATTTTTCTTGGAAAATATCTAGGTGTAATTACTAGATCAAAAGGTAAATGTATATCTAATTTTATAAAATATAAACATAATCTTTTCAAAATTTGCAGAACTTTACATTCCCAAAAACTATATTTGTGTTATGTTTCCTCCTCATCCTTCCAAATATTACATATAGAAGTTGTCTTTCTTCACCTCTGTAGTTTGTATAAACTGGCATCCAATTGTTATTTTAGTTTTTATTTAGTTGGTGATTAATAATGATGAACATTTTTCCATGTACTTGTTGATCATTAATAAATCTTTTTTATAATGTCTAAAATGTTTACCCATTTTTAAAGTAGGTTATAGATATAGTTTCTTTTTTAGATTTTTATGTTGTGAATTTGTTCTCCATTTCTTCATTCCATCTTCAATATTTCCCTTTGGAAGTTTCATTGTTTTAAATATACATTTTATTCTGTGGTGCAACTAAATAATTATTGTAAGTTTATTCCTAGGTTTTCTCTTCTGTTTCCTGATTTAATTTTATGATTTTAGAGGATATGCTCTTCTGATAACTGAGGCTTGGAAATGTATTGTGTTAATATTCCAATTTTGTTCTTTTCCAATGTTTCTTTGGGTTTTGTAGGTATATTGAATTACCAAGAAAACGTTAGAATTCAATTGGGAATACCTACCTCTGTGAATGGTGTTGAATCTTCTTTTTTTTTTTTTTTTTTTTTTTGAGGTATCAGGGCTGGGGATTGAATCTCCCCAGGAACTCATATGTGGGAATGTGGGAAGCTGGTGCTCAACCACTGAGCCACATAGACTCCCTTGAGTTGGTTTTTTCATTTGTGTGCTTGTTGTTTATTTTTATGGTATTAGGAAGCACCAGGAATTTAACCCGGGATCGCCCATGTGGGAATCAGTTGCTCAACTGCTTAAGCTTCACCTGCTCCCGTATTTTGAAATTTTACATGAACGTGAGGAATTGCATCTTAAAAAGTGCTGTTTTCAAAAATATGTACATATTATCTCTCTCCATTCATTTGTGTTTTCTTTCATTTCTCTCATCAAAATTTCTTTTTTAATAGTGTAATGGTATTATGTCTTTTGTTCAATTTATTAATATTTTATATTTTCCATACTATTGAATAATAGTGATTTTTTATCAGTTGTTTGTGTTTATTATTCAATTTATATTTTATATACTCACCTTTACATCCTGAAATGTTTGTGAATCCACTTATTAGAACCCATATTTTTGTTTCTTCTTTAGAAAATTTCCCATTAGGCTATCATGTGTCTTTGAATAAAAATTGTTTCTTTTTTATAAATACTTATTCCTGTTTTCTTTTTCTAAGCTTCAAGTAAAGATCTGATACCTCTCTGGGAGGCATAGAATCAAATCTCTTTGCTGTTGGGGCTAAAGTAAGAAACTATCCTTCCTTAATAAATGCTGTAGTTGTTGATGGTCAGTGCTAAAAGCAAAAATGACTTCTCTTAGATGATGGATGGAAACTTTCCACAGCCAGTCCTAAACAAAAAACTCCTGACACTGAGAAAAGGATAGACTCAAAACTATCTGCCTCTGAGTACATTCGTGGGCTCAAGATCTTTCAATGGCACAAATCAAAATTGTGTTACTACTAGGGAGGGCCAGTAAACACTCCCCCAACCAAGATATCCACAGATAGAAACAAATTAGCCTCAAGGGATTAGGTGGGTGGGAGAGAAGAGAAAGTTAATGAAGCCACAACCCCCAGGACCAGGCACACAGAGTCCTCACACTGTTCAGGAGAAAGCAGGAAAATGAAGATCAGTTCCAGCTGCCACTCAGAGCTTTGTTCTAATTTTGCTGTACATTTGTATGTCAAGAAATGTTTTATTCTACCTTGGACATTATGAATACTATGCTATGGAGATGCCTGAATTTTCATCTTTGTGTTGATTTGTTTTTACATTTAGCAGAAAATTATGCTTGTTTCACTCAAAATGGAAACTTTTGTGGTAGGAGTAAAATATTTTTCATATTTTTAGCCTTGTCGAGGAGAGTGATTTCTGTCCCAGACCTACAGTGTTCAAGGTTAGAATATCAGATAGTGATTTTGCAAAGAATATGTATCTCCCTCTTAATTCCTTTTTCCATTCTGGGATTCATCCTTGATTTTCCCTTGGCTTTGCTGTCACAAACTCAATCTTCCTATTCGTCAGTTTAGAAGGAGTATGGGTTGCATATGACATTTTTATATGAATGCTGCAGTGTGGTCCTGTCCTCAAAATAAAACTCATAAAAATGGGAAAATCATCCTATTGTCTCTCTGCAGTATTTTCACATAATTTTTCAATATATTAGTCATTAACTGTGGGGTAGTATTTCCGGTACTTGGCCACTATCTTGGCCATTAGCAAAAGCAAATGAGGAAATCTTATTTTGCCTTCAATTTTTAATTATGTTTTTGTTTAATGGAGAATTCTAGTTTGACTTTTTTTTCTAGTGACTTATTTAGGGTGCTGTATTTTTAAATTTTATTTGTCTGGCTTTAACTGTTTTGTCATGAAGGCAGTTTTCATTCATTCATATATGTTATTTGTCCATAAGATATGTCACGTTTTTTCCTCTCCAGACACTCTGATGTTTTTGTCTTCCTAGTTGTTTAGGAGCAATTTTCTTAGTTGTTCATGAACAATTTTTTTATTGTTGCCAGAATTGGTGTCCAGGTTCTTGGTTATGTTGTAAGAAAGTATTCAAAGCACACCACAGTTACTAGAATATTGGAAAAGAGTTTAATAAAGATAAAATTCACAATCAGACATGAGCGTGGGTGTGCTCAAGTTAGAGACATGCACTCTGCCCTGAGGTTCCTTTTTTTATGGGCAACAGAACTCCTGGTCTGTGCCGTTTGGGATATTTGAGATGAAGCGAGGGAAATTCATTTGGTGGTTTGGTTCTCTTAAGGGCTTAAGGGTTGCTATCCAGTGGTGATTGGCTTCTGGCTGTTGTTCACGAGCTTGCAAGGTGTGTTTTCAGGCAGTGATTGGCCTCTGGCCACTGTCCATGTGGTGTAAGGTAATATGAGAGTGGGTGGGTGGTGGTGGTGGTGCCCCTCCTGCTGCTTCTCTTTCCTGCTATGTGATGATGTTGCTAGCTGTCCTCAGATAAGGCCGCCATTGGGTGTGTGCTGTCAGTTGCCCTGTGATAACTTACTTGTGCAAGTCTGCAGGCTGATACAAGAGGAGGCTCTTTCCTCAGCCTCTTTTAACATGTGGTGTTAATATGGCTTATTGGGTTTTCTTCCCTTCCTCCTTAGATCCCTATTCTATCTCCTCAAATACCTCCTGAGAGAGTTGTACACCCTTAATCTTAAGAGGGAGCTGCAGAATGAGGGTCATTCTTCTGTATCTGCTTCCTGCTGATTAGAAATTGTAGTCCCTGCCTGACATGGTGTAACGCTCTCTTTCTATGCTACTGGGGCTAGGAGGAGGCGTACTTGCTTTAATGGTTGGGACTGGTGATATCCATGCATGAGCAGAAGTTTGTTTTGGAATGCATCAATCCTGGAAGAGATAAATTGAGTGAGAAGCTTAAATATACAGCAACCGGCTAAGAGTATAGGAAGAATAGTTGAGAGGGGGCCTAGGAGGGCAATAAAACAAGGGGAATGAGTGAGGTACAAGAACAGCAAGAATGATGAGAACGGAATACCGCCAGCAGCCTTTTCTAGTTTGTTTGCCTGGTGAATAAGGTTTTTTATGTTTTTCTGGGCTTTAGAAGACTGGCTGACATTGAAGCAACATTCTTCACCCAGGTAAGTGCATCTTCTTGAGTGGCAGTAAGCATGCCTGTAGACTTTCAATTTTGAAGGTCTATAGCTGCTAAAGAATTGAGCTGGGTTTGAAAAACATGTGTGATATCTGCAGTACTTTTTATGCTAATTGTTAACTCTTTGGAGAGATTGGGATAAGTGATGCCTTGTCTATGGTTCCTCCAAGTCCGATTGCACTGAGGAACAGTTGTATGAATAGTGGAAATGCCCGTGTTTGACGGGAAAGATGTTTGGAGGGGACAATAGATCAAAACATGAGGATTGGAAATGATTCATTTCCAGGCTTTTATTTTAGGTTGGGAAATAGATATAGTAAAGCACAAGGTCCTATCCAGAAGGAAGGAAGGGAGAGATGAGCTTTAGTTCTACAGAGGAAGAAGAGCCTATTTCAGGGAGAATGGAGACACTGTATGTGACATTCTCTACAACTGTTGCTTGCTGTTGCTTACTGTTCTTTTGATGTCTGAGGAGATCAACAGAATGGGCTAGTCTGGCTCCATTAAGGACTGAGGGGCAGGGTGGATTGTTGGATGGATTGTTAAAGAGCATTCCCTGGAGCTCATCTCATATTAGGGATTTGGATGAGCACGTTAAATTGTTAACAGGAGGCTGCAGGCATAGTGACTCCCAAATTAAAGTAAAGGGGAATTATAGGCAGGCTTTAACTGCAGAAGTTAGAAGTGTTATAGTGAAAAGCATTAAGGATTAGCTCCATCACTGCTGAGATATACTGGTTGACAAGACTGATGGGACTGTTATTGTTGCAAAGTGTAAATTGTTGAGGAAGGTTTGTTAGGTTAACTAGGTTTTCTACCCAAAAGGTATAGTTGCAATTGATGGCTGTATGCTCTAAGAAAATTGCCAGGGATGGGAGATGTTAGAGCAAATGCCAAATGGTACTGTTGTTACAGTGGGAACAAGACAGGAACTATTAGTGAGAGGTCCAAAGATTGGGGGTTGAGTAAGGTTGAGGGCAGGTCCAAGCAAGGAAAAGAAATTGAGGTCCCAGAAGGTAGCATTATGAGTGCTGGTGGTATGTGAGAATCCTTGGGCAGGAGTGTCAGCCCATTCACTGGGACTGGCTGGTCAGGTGATCATTTCTTCTGATTGGGGGGTACATACCCAGCAAGAGATGTTATATGTATCAACTAACTTTTGGATTAAGTTAAAAAAAGGTGTTATAGGCTAGCCTGAAGTTTGGAGAGATTTGGACTAAGGTAAATTTAAAAAGAGTTTTTAAGGTAGTCATGTCAGTAGCTAAACAAATTGTACCCACCAAGGAAGAGATAGTACAGTAGTTATAAGAATAGAAGCTATAAGAAGGAAGCACCACCAGCATGGGTTTCTGCATGGTTCAGACTGCAAAGGTGTTGTCCTTAGGTACTTAGATTTTGTTTTTTATCCAGATGTTTTAGACCATCTATAGAAATTTGATATTGTTTATGAATTGCAAAAATAGATATTGGATTATTTTTGTAAACTGGTCTGTTCCTCTGGGCATATTAGATTGTATTAACTTCAGAGGTTTCACTTTTACTTGATTAAATTTTGATTGGGGCTTTGTTTGGGCCATGTCAGTAGAGGGCAGGGACTCACAGAGAAAACTAAATGGCAAAGGAGAGAGTCAGAGTTTTGATGCTGGAACTCTGGGAAGTAAACACACAGAAGAAGAACACAGAGGAATAGAGACAGGTCCATAGACATGGTAGGGGGCCCAGGAAGACAGAAAGCCTTATAGTCTGCAGCTGACCTTGTGGAGAGGACAGAGTAGCCAACTGGAGTGAAATGAGCCCAGGGAGAGAGACAAGACATTTCCCAGCCTACAGCTGATAATGGAAGAAGCTGGGTCCATAGAGCCTTAAGAGGAAGAGAAAAGCTGAACCCTTGCAGATGTCAGCAGGCATCTTGCTCCAACATATGGCAAAAGACTTTGGTGAGGAAAGTAACTTATGCTTTATGGCCTGGTAACTGCAAGCTTCTGCCCCAAATAAATACCCTTTAAAAAAGCCAACAGATTTATGGTATTTTGCATCAGCACCCTTTTGGCTGACTAATACACCATCGAATGCTTGGCACTCAAATGTCTAAACAGGTGTCTCTAGTGCACTGGTATTTTCTAGGGCAGTGGGCTTCAGGTAGGAGAAGTGCATCCAGCTGGCAATTCCTTTAACAGCTGCGGGAGTAAGCAGACACATAGAGTTAGGTCCTTTCCATTTTGGCTTTAATTGAGAATGAGGCCTGTTCTCTTGCCAGGTTTTGATTAAACCTGTTTTATTTTAAGTTTGGGCAAGTCATGATTGGGGGTAGAGAGAATTTTCTTCCTGAGCTCTTGGATGATTTGTTGAGTTTTTCCTAGGTTTACAATATATTTAGCAAGTACTTGGATTCCTGATCTAGTACTAGATCCTGGGTGAGAAAATCCTGCCCATTGACCATTTCAAAGGGGCTAAACTGTAGTGGGTTTTTTGGAGCTATGCACAGCCTCAGCAAAGCCACGGGAAGATTGGTGACCAAATGTGTAGCAGATTCCTGGCAAAGTTTGGCTAGAATTTGTTTCAGGGTTCAGTTGTTTTTTTCTAATTTCCCTGAGGATTGGGGTCTCCAGGAACTATGAAGATTGTATTTCATTCCAAGGGCAATTGATAGACCCTGGGTTATTTTTCCTAGTAAAGACTGGCCCATTGTCACTTTGGAGGGACTTAGGCATCTGAACCTGGGGGTGATTTCCTTTAGGAGGGCTTTAGCTACTTCTTTTGCTGTTTCCCTTCTAGCAGGAAAGTCTTCTACTGATGCATTAAAGGTATGTACTAGCACTAAGAGGCCTTTATATACTTGGCACAATGGCATATGTTTAAAATCTATCTGCCAGTCCTCCCCAGGGTATGATCCCCACAGCTGGACACGTGAGATTAAGGGATGAGGATTGTTAAATTTTCTGTTGTTTGGGTCATTAATTGCACATAAGGAGCAACTTTTGGTAGCCCCTTTAATTGTTTTTGCCAGGCCCTCAAAAATCTTTTTGGCCAAGCAGGTCAGGGCGTCTCTCCCTAGATGAGTGGCTTGGGGGATTCTGTGAAGGACTTCCCACGGCTCTGATCCTAGCTGGTATCCTTAAACTTCCTTAATAAGCCACTCAGTAGCTAGCTGCTTTAGTTTGCTGATCCTTGATATGCTCTGGAGCCTTAGGTAGTGAGACAGGTTCCGGGATGAGGGCCAGAAGACAGACTTGGGTTTGCACTGCAGCTTTAGCTGTTGCATCTGCTCCTGTAGTTTCCCCTAGCTACTGTGGTGTCTGCTTTTTGGTGCCCTGGGCAATGCATAACTGCTATTTCTTGGGGCAACAAAACAGCCTCTAGTAAGTTTAGGAATTCCTGCTGGTGCTTACAAGGTAACCCATTGTTAGAAAGCAGTCTCCTTCCAGTCACACAGTAGAATGGGCCTGGAGGAAAAGGAACATGTAGTGTGCTTGGAGTCTGTGTAAATGTTGGCTCTTTTCCCAGCTGCTAGCATGAAGCCTTGGGTTAGGGCAATTATCTCTGCCTTTCTGGGCTGAGGTCCAGGGGGAAGGGTTTGGGCTTCTATAGATTTAAATAGAGACCACTGCATAGCCAGCCATTTTAGTTCCTTCCCTAATAAAACTGCTTCCATCTGTGAACCATTCAAATTCTAGATATGTTAGAGTCTCATCCTTTAAATCTGTGCTGCTTGAGTAGTTTTGGTTAAGAGTTTCATGCAGGAGTGGAGTGGGGGCCCCTTGGGATATGACCAGTAGCAGGGTAGCTGGGTTTAAGGTTTGATACACCCTTAGTTGCACCTCAGGCATCTCTAGTAATTGAGCCTGGTAGTTAATTAATGGGCTACCTGCAAGCCATTGATGGCCCATGGCTTCAAGTACATCTTATACCTGGTGGGAGGGTATAAGGGTTAGGTACTCCTGGAAATACTTCACTGGAAGTATAGGGGTATTTCAGAGAGACTAGTAGGGAATTAGAAGGCAAATTTCTAAAAACTTTTTATCATGGGCTTGAGTCTATTCATTGCTTCTTTCTTTAGAGAATACTATTTTCTGTGAGGATATGGTAATTGGTCATTATAGGAGATGGAAACTGGGGAAACCTGGAAAGCTCATCCAGGTACCCCAGTTTCCCAGACCATAGGATTTACTGTCCTACTTATTTTCTGGGTTATGGCCATTGACATGGCATCTGGCTCTTTACTTAGAATCATGGCCAAGCGCGAAGCTCCACATTCTTCCTGTAAGCACTGGGTTACAGGCATTCCTGAGGTTTTATTTACTCTTACTAATTGGATGCACACACGCAGGGTACAAAGTAAACACCATCCCAGTGAGGCGGTAGGGCATTTAGGGACAATTAAAAATTGATGGTTTACTATTAGGTCTTCCATTTGACAGAGGAGAGGATCTAATTTTAGATTTTCCATCAATTCCCACTACTGGAGAGGTTTGGGAAGAGGGAGTTTTGGAATGACAGGTTAGAACTAAATAGGTGGCTCCCATATTAATCAAAAAGTTAATAGTCTTACCTGTCACTCTAAGG
Source organism: Cabassous unicinctus (assembly GCA_029593785.1). NCBI lineage: Eukaryota > Metazoa > Chordata > Mammalia > Cingulata > Chlamyphoridae > Cabassous > Cabassous unicinctus. The sequence goes on along the minus strand of JAQZBX010010411.1, from coordinate 19,648 downwards.
TCTCCGGGGCATCTCAAGGTTGATGTTCCACGTAGTTGTCCATGAAGCTACTTTCTGCCCCAGGTTCCATCATTCTTCCCTGGTTTATGCCACAAGGGCCTGAGGTTGTGCTCTGCACCCTCCTCCCTAGACCTTCAGGGTACAGTGCACTCCTGGGCCCAATGGCCTGTTTTACTGCACTGGAGACAGGGACCAGGGGGCTCCCTGCGGGGTTGTGATGATTTGGGGCAGTCTTTTTTCCAGTGTCTGTGTTCCCTGCATTTAAAGCAGGATTCTGATGCTTTAGAGCCTGAGAAGGGGTGACCCGAGGCGTCAGGCAGCCGCCCATGGCAAGTGCTCTAAGGTGAGCCTTCTGCCTTTTCCTCCTTACCTTTGCTTCCTTGGTGGCCTTGACATGTTTGTTGAAGATGGAAAAAGCTGTTTCTAAAAGAGATCTCACTGGGGTTTAGGGCCCTCGTGCTAGCTTTTGGAGCTTTCTTCAAATATCTGGAGCTGACTGGCCAATAAAATAGGTTTTAACATAATTTGTCCTTCTGGGGAGTCTAGATTAACGTGGGTATACTTTTGCATAGCATCCACTAATCTTGCTTGGGACAAGGCAGGGTTTTCCTTTTCTTCCTGGGTTATTTCTTGCAACTTCTTATAGATAACAGGCCTGGTGACACATTTTCTCATTCCTTCTAATAAACATGCTATCATGTGGCCCCTTTTCCTTACGTCTGCTTCCCCCCTTTAGTAGTTCCAGTTAGGGTCAGTTGTTCAAACTGCTATGGCTCCCACAGCATGTTGCTGAGGGTGTTGGGCTGACATTTTATTGGAATGTCCCTGGACCTCCTCCCAAATGTGGCGCTTTTCCTTCCATGTGCAACAGGTAACTAAGATCACATGCATATTACCTCATGTTAATTCAATGGTTAGGGTTAGGTTTTGAAATTCTTCAGTGAATTTTGCTGGGTCTTCTGAGAATCACCCTAGTTGTTTTCTGCATTGAGCTAGATCTGTCAGAGAGAAAGGGATATGGACTCTAATTGTCCTTTCATTTCCATTTGCTATCTCTTTTATTGAGTAGAGGCCACGTTGGGGTTCTTTTGGAGGGTGGAAAGAGACTAGCTCTGGGCATATAAGGTGGGCATGCCTACGTCACGAGTGGAGGTGGGTCTAAGGGGATCTTGGGTTTAAAAACAGAATAATTCAAGAAAGAACTGAAGATGGTATCATCTAAGATATCTCCCTCCTTTTCAGGTACTCTCTCTTTAGCTTCCTTCTTTTCTGACTCCTTCCTTTATGGGGCAAGCTCCCTTCTTGAGTATAACACAACCTGTGAGACCCCTTTAAACCTGTATTCTGATATAGAGCCATAAAGAGTTGAACATATGGAATTTCTGACTGTTTCCCTTCTCCTTTACACAAGAGATCTAACTGTAAATAAGGTTATAATTTAAGGTGCCATTGGCAGGTCATTGCTGGCCATCTGAGAGAAAGTACATGCTGGCCATGTGGTGTTACAAAAGAAGATTAGTTTCTTCTTTTTCAACCCCTCTGTGGACAGGGTTTTCCAGTTTTTGAGTATATACCTGGGTGGAAAATCTGCTGGAATGCTAGATGCTATGCACATTGTTCTATGGAGAAATGGGGAAAAGTTTGTCAGGTGATCTGGCACCCTAGACTCCCATCTGACTGAACTTTTTGCTTCCAAACCAAAGCACCCAAGTTGCTCAAGCCTTGGGAGACTTTGGAAGTGGTATCCAAACAGAAGTGCCCACGTTGCTCAAGTCCTGGGCGATGCTTGGAGCTGCTGCTCTGGTTCCTGGCATCCAGAAAACACAGAGGCTTATGCTGCCAGGTGTCTCCAGGGAATCCTAGGTATTGGGAGATGTCTGGACCTAAGTTCGTACCAAAGCTACCAAGCTGAGTTCTTGATGGTGGAGGAGGAGTTCCTCAGGCAGTTTTTTAATCTGTTCCCTCGAAGGGTAAAAGTTTGATCACTGTCAAAATGGCTAGAAATTGGAGGTCAGGGACCTGGACCATAAGGGAACACAACTCTTCTATAGGCCCTTTTCCACATTGCACCAGATCCTTAAGATAATTAGGAGATAAGTTATACTGAGAGAGATAAGACACTGTGTCCAGTTATTCATGGATAGGGAGGAGGTGATCAGAATTAGAAAGCTGTTTTGGATGAGTTGGGTCTCCTGGACTTTTGTGCTTCCATTGGACTTCTACTTGACTCAGGGAATGTCCCTAGTTAGGTTTCAAAGATGGTGTTACCTGTCACCCAGAGCCTCCTTGGATCTGTCCAAAGAGGGAGCTGGAGGACTCTTGGATAAACTGAAATCATGTCCTTTGGGACCAGGGCTGGAGGTCTGGTTGGAATGGTAAAGAGACAGACATATAGCCAGACATATAGGCATGCTTCAGTTAGAAGCCAAAACTCACCAGTCTTGTTGGATGGAGGAGAGGATTACCAGAGATTATTTCCTGGCTGGCTTGCAAGAAATGTGCTGCCAGAGTTGGTGTCCAGGTTCTTAGTTACAACACAAGAAAGAATTCAGAGATGCACCACAGTTATAAGAATGTTAGAAAAAAGTTTAATAAAGATAAAGTACACACACAGACATGAGAGTGGGTGGGCTCAAGGTAGAGATGCGTACTCTGCCTTCATGTTCCCTTTTTTTTGGGCTACAGGTCTCTAGGTTCTATGCTGATTGGCATATTTGAAGCAAAGCAAGGGGGATTCATTGGGTGGTTTGATTCTCTTAGGGCCTTAAATGTTGCTGTCCAGTGGTAATTGGCCTCTGGTCATTGTCCATGAGGCATGAGGTAATATGAACGTGGGTGGGTGGTGTTGGTGGTGACCCTCCTGCCCCTTCCTACTTTCCTACTATGTGATGTTGTTTCCAGCTGTCTTTGGAAAGCACAACCATTGGGTGTGTGCTGTAAGTTGCTTGGGATAACTTCCTTGTGCGAGACAGCAGGCTGATGCAAGCCACCAGTCTCTTGCCTCAGCCTCTCTTGCTATGTGGTGTTAGTATGGCTGATCGGGTTTTCTGCCTCTCCTCCTTAGGTCCCTATTCTATCCTGCTTCATTATGATGAGTTTTGCTTATTTATATGTGTATAGTTTTATTCTTTTGGGGGTACTTTGAGCTTTTGTGTTCTGAATTTATCAATATTGTCTAATTAGCAATAAGGTTTGCCATTATGTTATTGAAAATATTTTATGACTGCTACTCCTATCCACTTGGAATTCAGATTAATATATTCACTATCAGTGATATCATATCCCAATTTTCTCAAATTACTTCTTTTTCATTCTTGTTTTCCTCTTCTATAGTTTCTATAGCTCAGTATTCCAGTTCATTTTTTTCCTGCCATGTCTAATCAACTTTCATTCCTATCCAGTGAAATTTTCATTTCAGATAATATATTCAGTTTTGGAAACTAAACTTTATTTTTGGTAATTTCTATTTTTGTTTGTTTGTTTTTCTTTCCTTTTTACCTATAAATCCTTGAATATATTTCTTTGTTTTAAAGTCCTTGAATGCTAATAAACTCTACCTTTTTATTCCAGGGTATATTACTGATTATTAATTTTCTCATGATTATGGGTAACATTTTCTTGCATCTTCAACTTGCCAAAAATATATTTCTCTGGATTCTGGACATTTTGAAAATTATGCTGTCAAATCTCTTTATTTTTAAAATATTGATTTTTGTTTTGGCAGGTAATTTGTTTACTTGCAAATCAGCTTAATCTTTTTGAATGTTATTTCTGAGCTCTGTTTGAGTATGGGTTTTTAATTTTTTCAAACTAGGATTGTTTAGCTCTAATCCCTTCTGTTGTTTTCACTAAATGCCCTAAATATTTCATCAACTGATCTATGGTCATTTGTCTTACAGATTTTTCACAGTTGTCCTAGGCCTGGCCTTATGATGTTTCACCCCAATGTGCAGAGTTAAGGGATCAAACAAGACCACAAATGGACACCATGCAGTTTTCTTAGTTACTTTAATTTGCTAACTCTCTCCACTCCAGTCCTTGACTCTACATATTCCAGTCACATCAGTCTTTCAAATGCTGATTTTTGTCTTCATGTCAGCATGACTGATGTGTTCCCCTTATGCCTCACCACCACTCTCTGTCAGGGACTAGTAAATGTCTCCCTTCTCTCACAGATCATTTTCATGTATTGCAAGTTGTCATATGTCTATGATTCATTAATACATTGCCCATGCATCATGTATCTCCCCAAAGGCTATAATTAATCACAGTGTTCTGAAGAGTTGACAAAAACATGAAGCAAATTATGGGGAATTCTTGGATTCAGGAAAATGTAGTAGAAACAATAATAAAAAAAATATTTGAATTCATTGAAAGAGTGAATTTCCTAAAACATACATGGTTAATGTGACTAGGCAATTACTATACTGTTTCTTCTTGCAGACGTGGAATATAAGGAACCATTATAAGGAAGCAATATGCACACACAGACAAACACAGAGTGTATGTAAACAAAACTGCCAGTTGTTTTTCTCTACTTTCAATTTACACATAGCATGGGATATGAGGCAGTTTTGTTAGAAATATGGTTTTCATTCAATGTTTATGTTTATTAAACTAATATTTTGGGGGAAGGATGATATACTCTGGGTATTATGTTACACATTAGAAATAAAAAGGTTATCAAAAGTGTTTGGAGGAATTGGATGTGTCTCAAGTAGTTGGGCACCCACGTGTGACATGGGAGGACCCAGCTTCAGTTCCCAGTGCCTTCTAAAGAAGATGAGCAAGACAACAAGCTGACACAATGGGCTGACTCATTGAGCTGACACAGCAAGATGATGCAATGAAGAAACAAAATGAGGAAACACAAAGAAAGACACAACAAGCAGGGAGCAAAGGTAGCTCAAGAGATTGGGTGCCTACCTCCCATGTGGGAGGTCCCTTGTTTGGTTCCTGGTGCCTCTTAAAAAAAATACGAGCACACAATGAACAGACACAGAGAGCAGACAGTGAGCGCAAACAACAATGGAGACAAGGAGAAATAAATAAAATAAATCTTTTAAAAAAGTGTTTAGACATTCATTTTCAGAAATGCTTGTTTTAAAGAATAACTTGCATGCTTATTCAACCATCACTGTAATTTCAGAATCTATTTTAATTGACTACTAGATTTCCTGTTTAAAGACACATGTTCTCACTTGATCATATGTTGAATATGTTTTGTCAGAAGCTGTATATTGTGAAATTTATATTAATGAGTGTTGGATTTCTTAAGGTGTGTTAAATTTTTAAAAGAAGGATTAGCTATCTTTTTTGACAATGGATTTCAAGCTATATCATGTCGGAAAGGTCTACATTAGGGTTTTTTTTTCCTGTTAACAGTTTTATTTTATTTTTTTTTTATGTTAAATACCATAGGACAGGATTGTAAAGATGAAAAACTCAGTCAACAACAGCCTCACAGGGGATAAGAAAAATTCTGCCATGATATTAGCAAAGGTAAAGGAAAAAATTTACAATGTAAAAGGCACCGTTTCCCCACAGCATACCTCTTGGTATTTCCTGAATGAGTGGGATTAGCAATCTAAATAAATCAGATTTCAAGAGATAACAGCAACAGATAAAATTTAAAGGGATAATTAAAATAACATTTTACAAGACTCTGGACAATTCTGGAACTCTTATTAAAACCACAAAGAAAGAACAACTCTTTATTAATGAATTTCATAAAGGACTGAATGTGCAACTGACATCTGCTATTGGTGATCTGGGAATATACAATTTGTCCATTAGCTGAACAGTTTGTTTTTATTGTGTTTTCTAACTGTAAGAGATCATTAAAGGCAAAGTCTATATGATGCAGTATACATACACAAACACAAAATGGTCACTGTGGGCCATACTACCAGTTAAATGGTAGGTAAACAAATGTTCTTCTGGTCAAGAGAAAAAAAAGAAAAAGAAAAAGAAAAAGAAATAGCACTCTGCATGCTTCACTCTAAAGGATGAATTTCCTTAGAAAGAATCCAATGCAAATGGCTGCAAATACAACGAGAAGTGAAGGAAGAGGACTGGTAACATTATCTCTGAAGCATGCAGTTGAGGTTGATCCAGGTTTATACGAATGTGCTACCTTTCTGAGCCTTAAGCTTTCATCTCTCAGGTGTCGATTTTCTTCTGATAGTTTCATCATTTCTCCTTGCAGTCTTTTACACTCTCCCATTAATTTTCTCCTTTCAGTATCATTGAGTGAAACACTATGTGGTTTTGGCATGGGTCCATCTTGTTTAGATGCATTCAGTGCAAGAGCTTTTTTAGGTTCCCTATCATTCAACTTATCATTTTCACTGGGCATTTCAAATACACATCTCAATTTAGAATCCATTATTACATCAGGTTTTGCCTCTTTCCACACAGCTTCCATATCTGAAGTGTTTGGTGGAGCAAAAATTGTCTGTACTGTGAACTGGTGTTTAGTCTTCTCATTTGGATCATAGCCAAAAGGCTGCAGCATTAGTGAAACAGTCACAGTCGACCCTGGATCAATAATTCCACTGTTGGGCCTCACACGGTATCAACGAGGTGCTGCAGTCTTCACTTTGAAACATAGTTTTCTATCCCATGGATTTTGCAAATTAAGATTTGTAGTGACTACATCTGTTAAGAGGCCTTTGAATTTGAGGTCTGTGGAAGGATCAAGGACAAGGATCTGCTCGTGCTTCCCAATGGCCCCGGAGGTGGAAGCCATCCAAGACAGCGCAAGGGGAGGCACCCGCGGTGTGGTTTGCTGGCAGGGGCGCGGACGGCGCCTACTCAGACTCGCTCTACAACCAGGCCCCATCCCGACTCCCGGCTCACGTCTGCCTGTCGCCTTGGCGCTGCTGGGCCGGCTGCCGGACATGTCAGCAGCTTCGGTATCGCAACTGACTCAACCCCACACCAGCCGCCACAGCCGCTACAGTAGGTTTTAACTCTTGAGTTCTCTAACAGATGACTGAATGATCAACAAGGGCCCTGGTTATTTGGAATTCTAATGTCTACCTGGCCTCTCTTACCTTGAATTGTTCAGCTTACAAGTACATGGTAATTCTTGCCTGTGTACTTTGACCATAAGAATGCATATTTAGTATTCATCCACTGAGGGGTTAACATAATTACCCACCCACCCCTCCTCGTCTGTTGATTAGAACTGAGCGAAGAACTTACCAGCAGCCCAGTCCTTGAAAATGAGAGCAAGGATGTTGTAAGAATATTCTGAGAATCACATGCAAAAGTATATTTCTGTAGCATTTCTGTAGCTGTTCTGGGATTGTCCATCCCATGCCCCCACACCTACCCTGTAATACCATTATAAACCCCTATGCCCCAAGGGCAGGCACAGTAACTTCCAGTGGCCACCATCAGGTCCTGTCACTATTAAAGGCATGTCTACTCCTGCTGGTCTCCCGAGTGGTTTCTTTGGAATATCGAATCATTTGGTCAACCTTCCTGGGCTTTACCTCCTGTGTTACAACCACAAATACAAGTCAGCTTATCTGAGATTTTTGTCCAAAGTCTGTAAGATAGGCAAAGGTTTGTAGCAAACACACAAATGCTGAATCAAGAAAAAGGCACCTTAACCACAGGAGGAAGGCCTTCTGCTGTTTAAATGAACCTCACCACACCACTCACTGGCACATAATGGTCTTAACATTGTCAGCCTTCCTTACCACGTGGGTATCTGGTTGTATCCGGTTTAGAGCAAACCTTTTCCCAAGGATCTGGGTCAGTCTGTTTGACCCTGTTTGGACATTTTCCTAAACACTGGCACCAGGTGCTTGCCATTGTTTTAAATAAACTGAAACAATGTCATGATAGAAAAGGGGCAGAGGTAATTCCTCGGAAAAAAAAAAAAGAAAGGAAAAGAAATGAACAAGCTGCTAACTACTGTCACAAAGTGATATGACAAATTTGGGATACATAAGACACTTAAAAAGTCTAGGAGAAAAAGATGTGGGTGGGGGAGTTACCTTCTGGAATAAAGTATTTGAAAAGCTGTCATGTATCACATAGTATCTAGAAAGCCACAGACTTTCAGCACAAGACATGTGCTCAGGAAAAAATAAATAAAGCATTGAAAGTATTAGGAGTCCCTGTGATTTCACTAGCATGTAATATTTATTCTCAGCACAGGCAGTAATTAAAGCCTGGGGCAGAGTTATAAATGGGCTGGCTAAGTGTTTACAGATTAGCACTGAGCTAATCTGCAAAGACTAGGAGAGTACTTTTTCATTTCTTTTCTTATTTTTATTCTTTTTTGATCAAGATATTTTAAAAATTCTCTGAGAAACCACCAGCTGTTCACATGCTAAAGATCAAACTTTCAACGACCCCTTTTGACAAAAAATACAGTCCTTAAAACTGTTTTAAAGAGACAGCAAACAAATAAGAAACTACAAACTACAGCAGGTAACAACACAAAATCCTGAGTAGGATGAAATCTAATTTCTAAAGCAATCAATTTATACTATTCAAAATGTCATAATTCAAAATAAATGTGGGCCACAAAGAAACAACAATATATGACCCATTCACAAGAAAAAAAAAAATAACAAAGGGTCCCTAAGGAAGAAGAGACTTTGGGCTTATCAGACAAACACTTCAAATCAGTTGTCTTAAATATGCTCAAAGAGTTAGAGGAAATCATGAAAAAAATTTAGAAAAACAAGAGAATGTTGATTTTACAAATAGAGAATATCAATAAAGTGTTAGAAAAATAATGAAATAGAATCTCTGGGTTGAAATCTATAAACACAAGTAAAAATTTACAAAAGGATTGTAACAACACAATTGAAAGATAGAAGAAAAACTAGGAATATTTCAGATAGGTCAATTGAAATTATCCATTCAATGAGCAGGGAAAAAAAAGGGATGAAGAAAACTGAATACAGTCTAAGAGACTTTTGGGAAATAATCAAGTATATGAACATATTTATAACGGGAATCCTTGAAGTGGAGTGGAGGGAATAGAATATTAGGTAGACAAATTTTTGGAAAAAAATGACTTAAAATTTACTAAGTTTAATTAGGACATGAATTTACACATCCAAGAAGCTCAGTGAATTTCCAGAATGTGAAACAGAAATGATCCACAGTTTGAAATATTTTAATGAAAATATTGAAAAACAAGCACAAAGAAAGAATCTTGAAAGCAACAAGAAAAAAGACAATTATCACATACGTGGAATCAACACTCATATTAACTGCTGTGGTGGTTTGCAGCTGTGTGTCTTAGGTTAGTCCATTCCGGTGGGTGTGGACGCATTTTAAGTGGGATCATTGAGTGAGTATGATCTTAAAAATTAAGATCTGACCTACCTCATTCAGGTGGTTCTTAATCCTCTTACTGGAGTCCTTTGAAAAAGAATTAAATTCAGATGAAGAGAAAAAGACATGTATTCCAAGTATAGCAAGGAGCTGTGTAAAATGACAGCTTTCCACCAAACTGAGATAGACACGTTAAACCAAAGAAAGACGTGGACATGTACAGCTTGGTGAGTGAGTGTTTATTATGGGGCTTATATGGAGAAGCTCTTCCACCTTGGTGGATCCAAGCCTGGGAGTGGCTTAAAATACTCATCCTCAGTGGCAGGAAGAGGGCTGGTGCTTCTGAAGCTCAACTATCTGCACTCACCCAAAAATGAGAGGGGTCTTTTAAAGTACATGTCTCTGTGAGGATAGCAGCCCATGTGCAGGGAGCATGATTTAAAGATGTAGCACTCAGGACAGATGATTAAGGATCAGACATTTGCAATGTGTCCCAGCAAAGCAGAAGTTAAACTTTCACAAAAGGAGCAAATGCACTGTTTGTCAGTAGGGCTGAAGTTACATCTTTACAGTTATTATGTAAGTAATCTGTTCATATGAAGGTAGTCAAGCAGTAAACAGAAGAGATCATTCTTAGAGTTTCTGGGAGAGAAGTCTAAGCATTTATGACACAAAATTTACTCATCAGCCATAGCTCACAGTTATTTCTCAAGGCTTGCATTAAGGAATTAAATGCTGCTGTGACTGGAAGAGGGAAAAATGAAGACTTGGGGGGAAAATGCAAAGTCATTTTAGCTACACCACAGAAGCAAGAAGCTTAGAGCAAGACACACTGGAAGAGAAGGGAGAGACTAGCAGATGCTGCAGTATGCCCTGCCATGTGGCAGAAGAGTCCAGGATCACTGGCAGCTGGTCTTTGGGGAGAACGTGTCACTTGAAGGTGCCTTGATTTGGACATTTTATTCATATATTCAACACATTATATGGTATCTGCATTTGGCAGCTTAGCAAATGAAAACAATGGGCAATTTCTTATCACTTACCATGGATATCAGGTTATTGAGATGACATTTATAATGTGATGAAAGAGAAAAAAAAAAAAAACAAGCAAAACTCTCCTTCAAAAATGAAGGAGAATTTTGATATTCCTTGGTACATAAAAGCTGAGAGATATCATCACTAATTCACCTGCCCTACTAGGAATATTGATTACTCATTGAGTCTGAAATAAAAGTACACCAGAGAGTAACCCAAGGCTAAATGAAAAAATAAAATGTATTTATAAAGATAAATAGTTAGGTAAATAAAAATTGTAGTATTATCATAAATTTAATTTGTAATGCTTCTTTTTGTTCCTATATGATTTAAAAAAACAAATAAAAGATAATCATTATAAATTAAGGATAATAAGGTAAAAAGGGATAAATATGTATGAATAAATTAGTGACAATAACAACATTAGGAGGAGGGAGGGACTGTTAGAAACAGTAAAGTAAAAAAGGAGGATTTGAAAGTGAACACCAAAAATCTGCAATTAAGTGCAAAAGAAAATTGTAATGGAGGAAATAAGGAACATATATAACATATTGGATGAAATGCTTCAATTAAGCGCAGAGATTGGCAGAACGTATTTTAAAAAAGAAAAGCATAACCCAAATATATGCTGTCTACAGGAGACTCATTTTATTTATTTATTTATTTATTTATTTTTAAATTTATTCTTTTATATTTTTAAAGATACTTAGATTACATAATGTTACACAAAAAATATAGGGATTCGCATATGCCCCACTCTCCACACCTCCCACACCCTCTCACACAAACAACATCCTTCATTAGTGTGGCACATTCATTGCAATTGATAAACACATCCTGAGGCATTGCCACTGAGCCTGGACCATAGTTCACATAGTAGTTTACACTGTCTGCCACACAATTCTACAGGCTATAGGAAGATATTTAATGGCCTATATTTGGCATTGCAATATCATTCAGGATGATTCCCAAGTCCCGAAAAAGCCCCCATATTACACCTGTTTTTCCCTCTCCCTGCCATCAAAGCCTCCAGTGGCCACTGTCTCCATGTCAGTGTTGTAATTTCTTCCAATGCTAGAATCACAATAAGTCTATAGTAGAATACTAGTAAGTCCACTCTAGTCCATAGTTCATTCCCCAGTCCTGAGGATTCTGGGATTCTGATGTCCACTCTACCTCTAATTGAGATGGGGTTTCAATCCCATACAGCCGATGGATGGAACTCTCTTGCTTGCAGTTGTAGGCTCTCTCATTTCTTTGGTATGGTGTTTGTCAATCCCGATCTCCTTGTTAGTTGTCCTAGGTGACACCAAAGAACTGGAGAGGAGGTGTTGCAACTCCGCTGAGGCTCAGGGCCCAACTGGCACATGGATAGCCCAAAGATTCAAGTCTCTTATATGTACACCTACCAATTCCAGCACCAGTAAAGGTTCAAATAGAAAGGACAGATGAGTCTTGTGTAGGGAAGCCATGACTGAGTCCAACTCTGTCACTCTCAGAAACACAAATTCCAAAGTAGGGCCCACTGCCAAGGCACCAAACTCCTGAGCTATCTGTCCTGACGATAGGAGCTGGGTGTCCTCAGAAGCCCCACTATTTAGGGTAGTATCCACTTTGGCAGTCTATGAGATCCTGCTGAGATGTGCATAAGTGTTACCTCTGGGATGACCTCCCAACTCACTTTGAAGTCTCTTAGCCATATAAACTCATTTGTCTTTATCTTTTCCTAGTTTTTTTGAGGTCATTTTCCAATTGCATTGCTAGTTGATAGTTGCTGCTTGGCGGTTATCCGTCCATGCCAGGGAGGCTCATCCCCGGGAGTCATGTCCCACATTGGGGGGAAGGTAATGCATTTATAGGCTGACTGTGACTTAGAGGCCACATTTGAGCAACAAGGAGGTTCTAAGGAGGAAATGCTTAGGCATTCCACAACACTAGGCTAACTTTCAATTTCAAGAGCAAAGGCTCACAAGCATAGCCATCAATATCAAAGACCCATCAATGAACCATTTAGATCAAAAGATATGAATAGAGAAAAAGATAAAAGAGAGGTGAGGTTGCTAAGTTATAATAAAAAAATACTTTAAATTAAAACTGTTACTAGAGACAAAGAAAGTATTACAATTACTAAAATGTAATTAATCTAGATATAATAATTACAAACTTTGGGCACCAAAGAGCAGAGCACCCAAATAATGAAACAAAAATGAACAAAATTGAGGCTAGGGACAGTTTCTATAATAATAGTTGCAAATTCAGTACTCCATTTTCAATAATGGATAAAATAATTAGATAGAAGATTAATAGTAAAATAGATGACTCTTGAAAAACACTAAAAAATTAAACCTAATAGATTTACACACATTCCACCATAAAACAGTAGACAACACATTATTCTCAAGTGCTCATGAAATATTCTACAGGATGTACCATTGGTTAGGCCATAAAATGAGTCTCAATAAATTTAAAATGTTTGAAATCATGCAAAATGATTGACAAATGAATGACATCTTGCTACATATGACAACATGGCTAATTTAGAGAAGCCAGTTACAAAAGGTCACATATTTTATGATTGAACTCATATGAAATATCCAGAATAAACAAATTCATAGTGACCAAAAGGAGATTTATGTAAACCAGAGGATGTGGAATTGGGAGAACATGGAGTGGCTTCTTAATTGGCTTGGGATCTCCTTTGATGGTGATGAAAATATTTTGGACTGGATACAGGTGATGGTTGCTAAACACTGTGAGTTTACTGTCACTGAACTGTACTATTTAAAATGATTAATTTTATATTTTTAAAATTTCACCAATGTAAAAGTATTTAAAATACACACTTGACCTCTTTTATATGTATATTGTCTACTAATGCCTTGCTTATCTCATTCTTCACTCTTGTGAATTTCAGGATGTATCAGTCAAGGTTCTCCAGAGAAAAAAACAACAACAGAATAATGTACTTATATATTAAGAGATTTATTACAGGGAATTGGTTCATATGATTGTGGGGACTAGAAATTAAGGTAACAGTGATGTTGGAGTCTTGAATGAGAATTGCTTAGGCTGAATACAGAGAAAGGAGAGGAGGGTGTAGACTTGAAACAAAATACCTTTTGAAGAGTGGAACCCTCAGGTCTGGTACTTAAGATCTACTGATCCATTGAGACTAACCATTATTGAGGATAATCTCCCTTACTTGAAGTCAATTGATTGTAGATTCTAATCTCATCTATAGCATAGATATACAGCAAGAACTCTTCCAGTGTTTGACCAACAATTGAACACCATAATCTATACATGTTGACATATAAAATTAATCAACATACATCATTTTTAGAGTTGTAGTTTTCTAATTAAATGAATAAAATATACATTCTATGGGGGCAGAGGATTTTGGAGTCTGACACAAAAAATGAAATACACATCTAGAATGATAGAATGAGTTAAAAAAATCAATCCAATATGTGATTTACATTAGCTATTACATTTTTATTTTGTCAATTATATATATTTTATCTTTAAGCAATTTCTTTTTAGATCACATTTTTCCTTTTTGAGCAACTCAGTCTCAAATACCATTGACTATAATTATCTTGTTTACCAGTTTTTCTTAATATGCCATCTGTGCCAAAACAAAGCAGATATACAAACTAAGTAGACTTGATTTATGTAAATTATGGTGCATGCCTGGAGATTTTTCTCTTGTAATTATTCAGCTACAAAGAAAGCATAATATATAGAAAGGTGCTTTTTTTTTAATGGATTATTTGTTTGAAGCAGAGTAGAGTTGAAAATGACATAAATATCTGTTCCCAAAGCATTGTAGTAACTAAGTGTACGACAATGAGAAAAGTGTACATTACATCAATAGAATGTTCAGTAATTCATGACAGTTTTGCTTACCCTCCTTTTATGTATACTCTATTGCTGAATGGTATCTATCCACATAGTGGCTTTACTGAGATTTGTGGATGCTTTGTAATGAAATATTTTATCCTAGGATATTTTGTTCTCAAGATGTTGTTCTTTCTTCATCAATATAATATACTCCAAACTCAATAAAATAATATTAGACAATATGTCAATATTATGTTGTGTTTCTCACAAATAGTTTTCCTTTACCATGTTTTCCTTCAGTTTTCATCTTTATTGAATCCTTAAGTCTTTCCAAACAGGAAACTTACATAGCTTTTCTTTTTATCCTTCCTTCCATTCCACATATTTTCTGCATTTGTTTACTTCCTAACTTAGGTTCTTTCTGAACTACCTGTTTTCTGTGCACCTGAAATATGTCCATGAAAACAAGCAACTAGTATATTATTTATACAAGGAGTCAGGAAACAAAGTCTAGTGCTAATCATCAAATTTATCACATATAAATGAGTAATACATAGTGAAGAAGAAATGATTATTACAGTAGAAATGGATAATAGCAGAGCAAATAAATTTTTGATGGGGTCATCAGGATACACAGATAACTCATTGTCTCATTCTCAATCTCTCACTGTTTTTTCTGTGTTTTTTTTTTGTTCAGAAAATGCAAAGAAAATAAGATTAAGAAGATCCAGAAAGATAAAAACAACAACAAACAAACTGAGTAATTAACAAATGTTTTAAGGATGTATAGTTTTAGAGAGTAAAATATCAGGGGAAGTATGAGGTTCTATGGAAGCACAGAGGGGCAGTCTTTGCTTCGGAACCAAGGAGAAAGTAATTCTATCTATTAAAAATATTATCAAATGACATTTGCTTTTGTCATACTTTCTAAAACAATATTGTATATTAAATATTAAATACAATGATCAGAAAATCTTAAATATTCTGTAAAAGGCAGTTTTTACTACTTTGTTCCTTAAGCTGTAGATCAAGCGGTTAAGCATAGGGATGACTAAAGTGTAGAACATTGAGAATATTTTGTCGCTTTCAAAAGAGTCAACAGTTAGGCTGCACATAAACAAGTAGTAGAGTCCCATTGAACACAACCACTACAGTCAGATAGAAACCACATGTGGAGAAAGCTTGTTACCCGCCCTTAGCTGGTTGTATTTGAATTATGTCTACCAGTATCAACAGGTAGGACACTAGGATTAATAGAAGGGAGGAAATCAAATTAAATGCTGAAAATGTTATGATCAATAATCCTATTTTTTGAACATTGTAAAGAGCATAGATACCAAGGGAACATCATCACAGTAGAAACGACTGATGACATTAGAGCAAAAGAAGGTCAATGTAAAAATCTTAATGGTGAAGATGAGAGATTGAAAGGTGCTGTAGAGGTAGGGGATACCCACAAGTACATAACAAAGTCTCTGGGTCATGATAACATTGTAGAACAGAGGGTTACAGATAGCCACATAGCGGTCATGGCTGACAAGAGGAAATATTCACTGATAATGAACGAAAAGGAAAAGGCCAGCTGTACAGCACAAACATAATAATAAATGGTATTTTGATCCATAACAGAATTTACCAGCATCTTGGGACAAATGACAGTGGAATTGCCAAGATCAGTGAAAGTCAGGTGTTTGATAAAAAAATACATAGGTGCCGAGTCGGCAATCCAACTTGGTCAGGATGATCATGCCCAGGTTGCCCACCACTGCGACCATGTAGATAATGAGAAAGACCCCAAAAGCGGGACCCTGCAGCTCAGGGCACCTCATAACTCCTAGTAGAATGAATTCAGGCCGCACTGTAGGATTCCATTGGCGCATTTTATCCAGTTATCTCTTCAAGAATGTAACAGAGGGATTGCTATTAGAGTTTATGTAAAAATTTTATAAAAAATTATATTATTTGTAGACATAATGCAGACTATTTTATATTGGTGGGTAGAAAATTAATTACCACTTATGATTTTGCAGTTACAATAAGCTGCAAAGTTGCCTTTTTCCCAATATAAGAGTGTTCTGTATAAAACATATTGTGTACTAATACTACATAGATTAAACTCTAATTAGAGTCAATAATATTTGGAGCATATCCACTGACAACAAAACTGTGTTTGTGTGTCATATTTTTTATATTTTCATATCCTTAAAGAAATAGGCAGAGAATAGGTGTAACTAATGAAGCTTATATTTTATGGTCCCTCAATTGCACTTCAAAGGCCCTCTGTGCAGCCTTAGCAATGCACTTACACAGTGATATATATTTGTGAATGTTTTTTAAGCAAGATGATCATGATCAATTTGGTCATCAAGACATATCCATCCTCAGTTAAAGCCATCTTCTCTTTCCACTTTATCTTCTTCGCCATTGTATTTGACCTAATGTTATATTGCATTGGAACATCTACAGGAATGATTGGGGGCCAGCTATGTAGGAATTGAGTTACAGCTTATTTAATACTAACAAATATATTTATGTGGTATGAATTAATGACATATAATTAAATAATGCTCTCTGTTCCTGGGGGAAATGACTCCTAAAGGCACTCTTAGCACCCGTATACTGAGGTGTATAGATATAATAAACAGAAACCATTTTATATATGGACTGTATGAATCATATGACCATTATCAGTTTGTTCATAATTGAATTTGTATTTTCATCTTTCATTCTAAATATATATTCACATTTTTGCCTTAATTTTTCTTTACAATTTATTTTTTTAAAGCCCCAATTTGTATAAACTTTAAGAGCCCAAACACCTCATCCATGACTGCTAAATTCTATGGTTTATGTCAATATTCAGGCATTCTGACTTTTGAATTTATTTGCCTTATTTCCTGTAATATAGCACTGTGGAGATGATAGAGTCTATATTGCATTTGATATTGATTTGTGAATGTCATATTTATATATTACAAAGTGAATTTTTTCAATAACTATAAAAGAGAGAAGTTATAGTGTATAACAATGTGATTCTCAAACATTTCTGTGATAAATGCAAGACTTTTTTTTTTCCATACTGTTACAAAAGGAAAGTCAGTAAATCAAAGTGTTTCTGCCCTGTTTGGATGCTAGGAAAGTTGTGTTAGCCTATGCCATTTGGAGTCCATTTCAAACTCCTCTCAACTTTAAGATCTTCTCAATGTAAACCTAGGAATCTGCAAGGTCTATTTTCAATTGCAATAAATATGTAGGTCCTAATATTCAGAAAAAAAAATGCAGGATGGAATTATATAATGTAATGAAATATCCAAGTTTAGGCTACACAACTAGCATATAGGTACTTTCTTTCCACCTTCCTTCTTCTTCCCATCTACCTCCAAGTTCGAAGTCTAGTTCAGAGGAATTGTAGCCTGGATCCACCTTGAGGCAACTGTCTGGTAAGAATGATTTTGGGTTCGTTGGCTGGGTGAAACTTTCAGGAGAGTGACAGCTCTTTTGGGTTCTGCTAATGTTAGTTGATGATTTTTTGGCCTGATCAAGGAGACTGAGGTCAAGTCTTTATTGATTGGGGTAAACTATTGCCATTTTCTCTTTCCAGATGTGGTTGACTGCTGTACTTACATTGAGCCTCATTTCCCAATTAGCTTTCTCTTCTTCCACAATAAAATAGCCAAAAGCTTGTGCCTATTTTAAAACTTTATCTCAAATTCTAATTATTACAATTCCTGCTATCATAGGATTTTACTGTAGAATAGGCTGTATACTGGATTCAACAAAGGAATTCAGAATTCCAGAACTAGTTATAGTAATTTAGTGTCTTCCATGTTCTGCTAAGAATTATTCTGCTGCTTATTGAGCTTATATCCATTATCTGAAAATATCTGGATTCTTTTACCCTGCTCTTTCCTCATGATATCTCTTATCTTTTTCTTAATAGGGTGTAGTACATTTTAATACCTCCTGTTAAGAATAACCATTAAAATAGACAGATGAGAAAAGTTTGCAAAGGGAAAACTGAAATTTCAAAGTTTAGTCATGATGTTATCACATAGGACTTACGTTCAGTTCAAAAGAGTCTCTGAAATTCCACATCTCTTAGAAATCTTGCTGTATACTGATTAATCTACTCAATCAAGTTGTAATGCAGATACTGAGAAAAGTAGATCTAGTAGTAAGAGACTGAGCAGAAAAACAACAACAAATAGGCAACTATTTGCATGGGGCATATTTCTCTAAAAATTGTTCAGCGTTTGTCAAATATTTTAAGGGCATACTTACATTAAAATTATTTATTTTTTATCAATACTGCACTGAATATAATTTTACTAAAAGACTCTAACATTTGTCAAAAATTGCATAGGAAAAACTTATACTAAAAAATATATTTGCTGTTTATCTGAATTTCAAATGTCACTGTGCTTCTGTATTTTATTGGGCAATCTAATCTTAATAGATTCTATTAGATTAGAACTTTGATGATAGATTCAGACACTTGAACTACCTCTGCAGAAGAGAACCCCAATTAATAAAGGGGATGATGTATGATTGCATAGTACTTGATGAGAATAGCTCTCAGAGTCCATAAGTTTTTACAGTGAGAAATTTCCAAAATCCATACATAATTAGAATAGAAGAGACAATGCTTATTCACTCACCTTAAATCGTGTGCTAAATTTTTTTCTCCCAAATTTCTCTTTCTTGACTTTCAGTGGGAAAAATTTATGGCTTCTGCCTCCCTTTGTGATGCTCCCTGAGGAAGCAGTGTGCAATTCATTCTTATGCCCAAATCATCTGAGAGACTTCAAAAATTATCTTCATGAAGCTGCTAATTATATAGGGCACTCTACGTATACCCCAGTGTGAAAAGATGAGGGCAATTGAAGGGAAGAACAAACAGCATAAATGATTTGTACAATCCCATGGGGACCTACGTGATGTAAATATTCATGTACATAGAGTCAATGATTAAAGTTATAATGGGGAAAGAATAGATATCAGCTCAACGACAGGAAAACTGGAACAGTTGCAAAGTCATGCTTGAATATTAAATGACATTATAATACTTACTATTGCTTTTCGTTAAATTTATTATTCAAAGAAAAATACGGCATTTTTACCTCATGTTAAAAATGTATCATTTGGAATTGAAGGTTCAGAAATAACACATATGTCCAGTTGATTTTCAGTAATTGTGTCAATTCCATCCAATAGGGAAAGTGTAATCCTTGGGAAAACTGGATTTCTATATGCCAAAGAACCAAGTTTATACCCTTCCTTAGGCCATATAGAAAAATAAACTCTGTAGGAAAAATGGCCTAAATATAAGCAAATCCAAAGTCTTGGAAGAAAACAGAGTTGAAAACTTTTATGACCTTAGATTGAGCAATAATTCTTAGATATGACACCCAAAGCAAGAGTAACAATATAAAAAATAGATAAATTGGACTTCAGCATATTT
>JAQZBX010010410.1:25410-44456 GCA_029593785.1 Cabassous unicinctus | reverse complement strand
ATTTTTTTAAAAAGATTTATTTATTTTATTTTATTTATCCCCCCCTTGCTGCTTGTGCTGCTGTGTCCATTCGCTGCGTGTCTTCTCTGTGTCTGCTTGTGTCTTCTCTGTGTCTGCTTACCTCCCCCTTGCTGTGAGGTCTTGCCGCATCAGCCCACGGCGCTGCGCGAGCGCCTGCCCTCACAAGGAGGCGCCCGGAAGCGAACCCAGGGCCTCTCATATGGTAAACGGGTGCTCTATCCATTGCGCCACACCCGCTTCCTGCCGTGAGGTTGCTGCATCAGCCCCACCGCACCGCTCAGGCCGGCAGTGCCCTCACAAGGAGGCCTCGGGACGCGAACCCGGGCCTCCCATATGGTAAACGGGGGCTCTATCCACTGAGCCACACCCACTTCTCCCCTTATCACTCTTGATCTCAGCAGGGCTGGTAGTAATTTTGCCCTTTTCATTTCTAATTTGTATCCTCTCTTTTTTTCTTTGTCAGTCTACCTAAAACTTTGTCAATTTTATTGCTCTTTACAAAGAACCAACGTTTGGTTTTGTTGATTCTATTAATTTTTTTTCCTATTTCATTTATCTCCTGTCTAATCTTTATTATTTCCTTTCTTCTGCTCACTTGGGGTTAGTTTGCTATTATTTTTCTAGTCATTCCAGTTTTGATGTTAGGCCTCTGATTTGAAATTTTTCTTCTTTTTTAATGGAAGAATTTAGAAACTTTATATTTCCCTCTCAGCACTGCCTTCACTGTATCTTGTAAGTTTTGGAATGTTGTATTTTCATTTCCATTTGCCTCAAGATTTCCTAATTTCCCTTTGATGTCCTCTTTAACCATTTGTTGTTGAAGAATATGTTGTTTAATTTACACATATTTGTGAATTTCCCATTTCTCCCACTGTTATTTGATTTCTAGCTTCATTCCATTGTGGTCAGAGAATATGCATTGTATGATTTCAATATTTTTGAATTTATTGAGACCTGTTTTGTGATCCAAAAAAGGTACTATCCTGGAGAATGATTCATGTGCACTCAAGAAGAATGTGTATTCTGTTTATGTTGGATGAGGTGTTCTATATATGACTGTTAGGTCAGGTTGGTTTAGAGTATCATTTGAGTCTCGTATAACCTTTTTGAGCGTCTGACTAGATGTTTGTATTAGTCAGCCAAAGGGTGCTGATGCAAAATACCAGAAATCGGTTGGTTTTTATAAAGGATATTTATTTGGGGTAGAAGCTTACAGTTCCCAGGCCATAAAGCATAGGTTTCTTCCCTCACCAAAGTCTGTTGCTACATGTTGGAGCAAGGCAGCTGCCGACGTTTGCCAGGGTTCAGGCTTCTTGGATTCCTCTCTTCCCGGGGCTCCATTTCTCTCTGGGCTTAGCTCCTCTGTTTCCTCCACACTTCTCCCAGCTCCAGCATTGAAACTCAGCATCAGAACACCAACTCACAACTGCTCCAACCCTGTCCTTTGCAATGTCTTTTATACTTGAGACCACACCTACCAAGGGCCCAGTTAATGCCCTGATCATAACCTAATCATGCCCAGATTAACAGACCAGTTTACAAGCATAATCCAATATCTATTTTTGGAATTCATAATTACATCAAACTGCTACAATGTTCTATCCATAAATGAGAGTGGTTTATTAAAGTCTTGTACTATTAATGTAGAACTGTCAATTTCTCCCTTCAAATCTGTCAGTATTTGCTTCATATATTTTTGGGCTCTGCTTTTCCGTGCATATATATTTATAATTGTTACATATTTTTGTTTAATTGTCCCCTTTATCAGTATTTAATGACCATCTTTGTCTCTCATAACTGTTTTTGACTTAGAGTCTCTATTATCTGATATTAGTTTAGTGACTCCCAGCTCTCTTATGGTTCCTGCTTGCATGGTATATTTTTCTCCATTTTCCATCTTTTCACTTTCGACCTCCTTGTATCTTTGAGTTCAAGGTGTATCTCTTGAAGAAAGCATTCACTTGGGTCATAATTTTATATCCATTCTGCCAATGTCTGTCTTTTGACTGGAGAGTTTAATCCATTTACATTTAAAATCACTGCTGATAATACAAGACTTTCTTCTGCCATTTTGCTACTTAGCCTTTGCTTGTCTTATACATTTGTTGGCCCTCACTTCTGTTAATGCCTACTTTTATATTTATTTGATTTCTTGTGTTGTATCATATTGAGTGCCTTCTCATTTGTATCTGAATACATTTTTCATCTATTTTCCTTGTGGTTGCCATGAGATTAAATTTTAACATTCTAAATAAATACTTAAATTTGGTGTGATACCAACTTAACTTCAATAGCGTGCACATATACTTGACTTATACCTCTCTGTACCCCCACCTTTTTTTTACTTGTTATCACTTATATTTTTGTACATTATATGTCCAAAAACATAGATTTATCATTACATTTTATGCATTTGCATTTTAGTACCTGTAGGACTTAAGAAGTGGAGATATATACCAAACAATACACTACAATAATACTAGCATATGTAATTACTGAAATGGTTATCTTTATTGAAGGTCTTTATTTCTTTATGCCACTTTGAACCACTGCCTAGTGTATTTTCCTCTCAGTTGGAAGAACTCCATTTAACATTGCTTTTAAGACAGGTCTAATAGTGGTGAACTCCCTTAGCTTTTCTTTATTTGAGAATGTCTTAATCTCTCCCTCATTTTTGAAAGAGTCTCACCAGATATAATATTCTTAACTGGCAGTTGTTTTCTCTCAGCACTTTAAGTATTTCAACCCACTGCCTTCTTGCCTCCATTGTTTCTGATGAAAAATTGGCACTCAATCTTATTGGGATCCCCTTGTATGTAACTTGTTTTTCTTTTGCAGCTTTCAGAACTCTCTCGTTGTCCTTTGCATTCTATAGTGTGATCAGTGTATGATGGGGTGTATTTTTCTTCATGTTTATCCTGTTTGGTGTTCTCTGGGCTTTTGGATGTGCATATTTACATCTTTTTCCTAAGTTTGGGAAGTTCTCTGTCATTATTTCTTTGAATATTCTTTCTGCCCCTTCTCTCTTCTCCTTCTGGGACTCCCATAATGCATATATGGGTGCACTTGATAGTGTCTCAGAGATGTTTTAGGCTATTTTCACTTTTAATAATTCTTTTATTCTTTCTGCTCCTTAATCGGATTCATTTTAAGTGTCTTATCTTTGAGTTCACTGATTCTTCTGCCAGCTCCAATCTACTTTTAAAACACTCCTGGAATTTTTCATTTCAATTATTGTAGTCTTAAAAAATTCTAGTAGTTTTGTTTGGTTCCTTTAAAAATTTTCCATATCTTTACCATATTGCTCATTCATTGTTTTCCTGATATCTTTTAGTTCTTTCTCTATATTTTCCTACATCTCCTTGAGCATTTTAAAGATCATTTTTTAAAGCTTTGTTTTGTATGTCTATCATCTCATCTTCATAGTGTTCTCTGTATGTTTATCCTCTTCCTTTGAATGGGCCATCATTTCTTGTTTCTTTGTTTTTCTTGAATTCTTTTGTTGAACACTGTACATTTTGACACTGTAAAATGTTAACTCTGGGATGTCTGTTTTTTATTTTGTAACCAGCTGGTAATAAGACAAGATTTTCTTGAGCTTCAGCCCTCCTGTCAGGAAGGTCTGCCCTAGGTGAATGCAGTGTGTAAAATAAGGTTTTCCCTGTCTTTCTGGGCCTCTGTCTTGTCCTAGGCTTTTGCTTCTTAGTTGTTTTGGAATTCCCCTGTTTATAGGATTTGGGTTGACGCCTGTGTTTTCCAGGAGAAAGACTTCCTTCTCCTGGGTGATTGAAGCCTGCAGACCATCCACCACTACAATTTCTTATACTCCTTTTGTTGTCTCAAGCTGTTTTTGCCTGGAGGGCACATTCTGGGAAGAGGGGCATGCCGGAGAGGGCTCTCCCAAGTCAGTCTTTGCCAGCCAAAACAGGGCCAGGGACCAAGGAAGGGGCTACAGACTGACTCCAAAGTGCCCTGGGTAGGGGATGAGGAAGGGCACCGAGAGATTCTTGAGTGGCTCCCCCAAGGTGAGCTTTCCTGGCCTGCCCAGCAAATGCAGCCCTTCAGCTAATGGACCCTGCAACTGTGGGGAAGAGCAGCATCTTTAAGTCTCCACTGCCCTGGGGAAGGCTGAAACAATGGATGCCGCAGCCTTTGTCCAGAGCAGGTTGAAACAATGACTGCCCTCCAAACCAGGGCCCCAGCAATCCAAATTCGCTAATCAAGAGCCATGAACAGTGCTTAGCAGTCCCCACTCCTGTTCTTGGGAAAGTGGGTTTTTTGTCCCTTTCTGTCACCAGCAAGGTAGCCAGGGATTGGACCCCACAGTGGCCTGCTGCAAGAGTGGGGGATGGGTGCCAGCAGCCACTGCATGGACAGAGCAATGTACTGTTCTTTACTGTAATTTATCAGCCTCTTCCTCCTGCTTGTCCCTGGATGCAATACAGTGTTCTCTGGCCTCCAGAGCTTCAAAATGTTGTTTTCAGATAGTTCCTTCCTATTTAATAGTTCTTTTGGTGGAAGGGATAAGTCCTTGAGCTCCCTACTCTGCTCTCTTCCTACCAACAGCAAATGAAAGAATGAGTTTATATAACAAGATCATTATATAATCTTATATAATGATTATATAATTATCACATCACCCCATTGCTTATCACATCATCTCACTGCTTAAAAATATTATATGGCACACCTCCCCCCTTTGCTTACAGTTGAGTTTCCTGAACAAGGCTGGGTGTACAAGATGGAGGGGAGATCTTACATCTTCTGGGAGTGTCAGTTCATTCAATGATAAATAATTTAAAATGTATAGGAACTTCAACAAAAATATTATAGATGATTGCATAAAATTTATATTCATTTTTATACTCTATCATAAAGTTTCAAAGAAGTCTGTGCTTGCTGGGGAGGGGGGGCGGGGGGGGGGCGGTGTTCCCCAGGGACTCAACTGCATTCTGCTTTGAAGTATTTCAGTGGAAAAGTTTGAAGAACACTGGCTTGTAGAGAAATCCAGACACCTGAGTGAGATATTCAGGCCCTTTTTCATCTGAAACTAATCTACCCTTCAGAATCACTTCATACCACTCTTCCCAATAAATCTAATGGGATGATGATTTTGTAGAACATTCATTGTAACATTTTGTTACCTTCACAAGAGGATTCATTGATGATCATCTCCATCAGCTCAACCTGACCTTCTTCTGAAGCATGATGCAAAGGAGAGGCGTAAACATCATCACATTTGCATAATTTCTTTCGTTTCTTGACAAAGTTTTGTAATTTACATGTATTTCCTTCAAAAACCACCTAGATGTACATAAAAAAAACTGTTACCTCGAACAAGCATATGTAAAACCTATGAATATTAAGCAAATTGTTTTATAGCCTAAAAAAGATTATCATCCAAAAGTAAAGTATTATTGCGTGCTTATGAGAAGGTAAATGTTTTTCTTGGAGAACACAAAATGCTTACCCACATAAAGAAGGCACAAGCAAATGCCTAAACATTGATAGGTACATTTAACACATTTAAAAATATTTCTGATGGTATACTTGTATATGCTATAGAAATAACGACCTTGAGAAAAGTTTTGAAGGAAATTTAAGGGGTCTGATCTGAGAAATAATGTCCAATGAAAATTGAAGGAAATTTGCTTTGCCAAGAGATAAGGTATTTAAGTACAGCATGAGCAGTTTGGTGAGATAGAAAAGTTTTCATGAATGAAAAGGCTATTAAGTCCAGGAATCTAAATTACCACCCTCTCATTGGCCTGCCTGCCTTTAGCCTATCCTTATATACCAGAGCTAGAATAATGTTTGTGAAATACCACCATGTAATTCACTTGGTCAGTAAACTAAAATGGCTGCCCACTCACTCCCTGAAACAAGTAACTCCTCCTCTTTTGGCTCCTGGGATTCTGTAGAGGCCAGGTCAGGTGAGCCTCACCTCCTGCTTCCTCTCTGCACACAGCAAAGGCTAAAATCGTTGTCATCTTACTTAAGGCCAGATCTCAGTACACTGAGAGCTTACATACATTGCCCAAAGGTGCACAATGAGTGGCAAAGTCAGAAATCAAGCAAGAAGTGCCTGGAATAGATATTTTGGCTGAACAATGATAAAATCATCATTCTGCAGAAGCTGAAGCGGAAGTCAAAACCACAATCATAGAATGGCCAGTTCGATATAAGAATAAATACCAAATTTTGCTGAGACTGTTTAGATTATTAACATTTTTAGTAGTAAGATTTTAGAAATCAGTCATTGTAGAGCAGGCTTGATAAGTTTCTAGCACTGTTGGCAGCCATCACTAGCCTGAAAACGTGCAGTTCCAAACAGATGCCCACGTACCACTGAAAGTCAGGGAGGAGCAAGAGCTTTTTTGAATACTTCATTTTTCTGTAACAGCTTTTTCTTTTCTTCGTACTCTATATTCTTTATTATGTCTGGACTGAAGATTTATCATGGATGACAATATGTCATCTTTGTGAAACTTTAAGGTGGCACAGTTGACATTCTACTTTTGATCCATTCTCACAAGATATGGAGCATTCCCAAAAAGGACTTTTTCTTGAAAACTCATATCCTAAATAGAATTAAGTTGCTACAAATTAAATAAATCTTTAAAAATCATTGTGTTTATTGTTATCATCATTGCTATAGCAAACAAAATCTACAGACCTTCCTGGCTTATGTCATAGCTTTGTCTCTATTATCCTGCCTTGCATTATTATTTTAATTTGTATAACTGTTTTGGCACAAAAAATATATAATGTCCTTCCTAAAGTTAAGTAATGAACCTCTCCCAATATCTGTATTAATTGACAATATATTTCCTTATGCAACTACTTGAAAGTTCTTAATTGTTTTATATATAAAATTAAGAAATTAAGAAATACAGTTTTATTGAAATTAATTTCCATTGACTGATAAGATTTCTGTTCAATGTTAAGAATTCCTGCTTATATTTGAAAGTTACTATTCAGGTACTATCAGTAAAAACGAATGACATCTTACTGTATTGCTAGCATTTTTATATTATGTATATGTGATGGCCATTCACCATTCAGAGATAGCAGGAAAGACTTTGAAATAGGTATTCTGCTGTTTGGCTACCAAGAGCGAGGCCAAACCAGAGCTGAATTGCAGACTTTGGCCCAGAACTGAGGCTGAAGTTTAACTCTGGCATATCCTTAAATTGAACACAAATGATCTGCTACAGAAGCCACGTTCTCTAGCACCTGCTATGCTGGCTCTACTCACACCATGGTTGAGCTTCACTGTGCTTTCCTGTTCCTTTCCTTGTTTCCAGTCTGCCTGTCTTCCTCTGGTCCTCCTAAATCGTACCACCTTCAGGAGGCCTTCATCAAATGATAATATACCACTTTCTAGCCCAGCCTCTCTCTCATTCTCTCATGAGTGCCCAGTGGAGTTTTCCAGAGACCACATGATGTGTGGGGACACCAGCGTGCTGACAGTTACTAGAATGTGTACCATATATTCTTGTGTTTTTAAACTTATCTACATTTTAAATTTCAATACGGTAAATATCAATAGGTGCAACCTATATAAATGAATGCTTTTTAGGATCACCAAATTTTTTAAGAGTTCAAAGCAGTTTTGAGACAAAAAAGATTAAGAAAAACTCTTTAGTTCTTATTCTCTCATTTTATGCATTGCCTATACTAAATGTATTATGCATATTTGTATATGGAAGGAAGGGAGGAAGGGATAAAGGAAGGGAGGAAGTTAGGGAGGGAGGGATCAAAGTAAGAAAGGAAAGAAAAAGTAAAGCTCTTATAGGGTGACGTGTGTAAGGCCATATGGATTATTATATACACTAGATCTTCCCTGAACTACTTGGTTAATTTGCATCTTCTAGAGGCTTAAAAAATGAATAGGGAAAAATGAATGGAACTTCATTCTAGCCGTATGATAATGTACAGACTAAAATGATGTCTCAATGTTCCTTCCAGCTTTGCAATTATGTCACTAAATAATACACTTGCCTGAAATTTTTCCAAAGCTATTTCATCATTTGGAACAAAAGCAAAATGGTCTATGAGACAGTAGCTCTTCAGTGAACCCACTGTAAAAAGACTGTTCTCTGAAGATACAGAAATATCCTCCAAATAAATGATCCAGACTCTTGCTTTAATTCCACCTTTGACTGTGATGGTCACATTTGACACAATATAAAATATGTGCCCAAAACTCTATTTTAAAGATTACCAGAAAGCTTCTTACTGATAAAACAAAAACAAAAGAAAGTATCATCATCAAATAAGACAAATTGTTAAAGTACTTACTTACTTTAATATAGTCAATAAAGAATTGGGCATATTAGGAAATACTCAGTAAATGCCAGGTTGAAATAAATTAAAGATAATCTCTCAAAATTTTGAACTTTGTTTTTGCTTCTGCTATCACAGAATAGTACCTACAAAATCACTCTTCTGTGGTAGTCACTTAGACAGAAATGTGTCACTTTTCAACTACAACACTGAATTCTGTATAAGCTACATATATTTTAGTGAATGCAGGATATGAACATCCAGCCATTTCCAAATTTACACATATTAAGTAACAAATTAAAGATGAGCTTCTTGGAGAAATATGCACTTTCTCAGTGCCTTACCCTATCAAAGAGGCTGTTCACCTAAGTCCATTTGGAAGCATTTTAGTGCTTGAATTTTGATATGTTCTTTGAGATGGTACCGCCCATCCCACAGTGCCAGAAACGGCAATGGACAAGGCAGTTCAGCAATGTGCTGTCAATACAAACGCAATTACACACTCTTTAGAGCAAGTACTAGCTTCAGATGCTCACAATGTTTTGTCATTCTCATTAACAAAATGGTATCTAAATGTTTTAGACACATTCTTCAGATGTGCTAAAGGGGCCTCAACCATCTGAATTTGGTGTATGTCACGCCAAGGCAGACTTTGAAGAGATTTCTTAAAGTTCTTCAAGTAAGCTGAGGATGCCATTTAGGCAAATTAATATATTCATTCAATGTATTGTTCTGTTGCAAACAAGGTCACTTCAGATTCTTTTCAATTCTGGACTATAATGACTAGATACAGATCATAATAGACTAGATCACTTTTAGAAAAGTTAATTCTAAGCCTTTAGAAACAGACATCAAATAGTATCTTTTATTTGCTCATTTAGTGAAATGCACATAAGTAGTAATGGGGAGAAACTAAAATGAGAGATTAGAACTAAGGAAAAGTTAAATGCTAAAGTTTTAACTCTCTTGAAAGAAAGCAATTGGAAAAGGCTAAAGGCTTTTGTCAAATGGTTCTTCTGTCACAAGATTTCTTATCTTGTTACATTTTCTGTGACCCTTTGGTTTTGTTAGTATTCCTGGGATAGTATGTGTTCACTAGAGAATATATATTATACACCATATCTTGTCATTAGAAGCCACCAAGAAGTCCCTTGGGTTCTGAAATCTCTGCAGTGTTAATATATGTTGCTTTGTAAAGAGTCCAACTACTGGGATTTCTACAGAATGATCTGGAATTACTGCAATTAATAAAATAAAATATATAAATTCCTCCATCTACAAGTCCTGGTACAGCTTCTAACAGTCTCCAATAACATGCTGCATTTGACATGGGCAATAAAACTAAATAAGTAAACAAAACATGAAGAAAAACAAGTGTGAAGCTTTGTACTACAGAAATCCTTCAATAAATATCTCTAGGAAACTAAACCACATCGTAAGCTCCTTTATGGTGTGATTTTTGAAATTTTGAAATTTCTTCTTGCCCTAAAATATCAATTCCAAGACACTATTCTATAGTGCTTGAAATCTGCTCATGAGTTAGTTATTTGTATTAAGCCAAAAGGCCTCCAATAAAAGGCTAATTATAAACAGAGAAAAATGGTGTTCAACTTGGATGTGCAAACAAACCTTGGGAGGACCGGTTTGTCCATTTTTGAGATCTACTACCCATGCCTGACTCACACACATGATTGCTGACAGTGCCAGTGGGTGCAACCTATTTAGAGGGCAATATGGCAATCTCTCAAAATTAAAACTGTTCATACCTCTTGATGCTGCTAAGATTTTAACTTACAGACATACCCACAAAAGTCCCAAATGGACAGACAAAAGTGCTTATCTGCACTCAATCGTATTTATAATAATAGCAAAACAAAACAGAAACAACCTAAATGTTCATCAATACAGGACTGGTTAAATAAATCATAATACATTCCTACAATGGAATACTATACAGCTGGTTAAAAGGGTGAAATAAATATCCAGGTGCTGATTTGAAAAGTATTCCACAATATGTTTCATGAGTAAATTAAAGTGTAAAATGCTGCAACTTAACATTTTTGTAAACATGTGCACAGGAACTGTTAATATGGTTCCACTGCGGAAAGGCATTTGCAGTGGGGTTTGGAGTGACACTTTTGATGATAGCTTAACATTTAATAAGAGATCCTTCCTCCTGCTGGCAATCTGTAGGAAATCCAACAGCAGTTTGCTGAGCACTCCAACAGTCTGTGCCCGTAAGACTCCGCCCTCAGCTGGTAGCTGGTGCTGCTTTTAGAACAGAACTTCCAGGATCTGCATAACTATTAGAAGCAGCCATCCAGACCTTAAAAAATGCCCTGAGAACACTCATCAGTCTTCAAAGGGCTTCTTCCTCCATAGTCTTTCCTGATGGCCCCCAATCCCTTGAGAAAAAGACCACTCCTGCTTCCGTTTTACCCTGTAACACTTCATTGCAGGTGTTTGTTTCACTGTTTCATTCTACTAGACAAGAATGCGTCTCAAACCCAATGTATCTCTTTAATAGCTCTCTGACTTCCAGATACAGCCAATTAGCTGTTGGGTTCTAAATAAAATCTACCAAAAGGTCCAAGTGAAACAGTACACGCTCTGAACTTCTGATTTTAGGCAGTTGCCAGCTTCTGCCAACAGCCAAAGTTACCTTTTGGGTAGGTCGCTCCCAACTGCAGTTGCCCATCCGTGAGCAAGAAAAGGTAGAACGGACAAGCAAGCAAACAGAAAGGACAAAGCATGCACAGTGTGGGCGTTTTATTAGCATGGCCTCCCAGGATCCCCACATTCTGGGAATGTCTTCTCATCTATCGCGCACACACCGGGAAGCAAGCTTTCCCCTCGCCTCTCCACGTTTCCCGGTCTCCTATCCCGGGGCTGCCCACAAGGAAACCTCCAACTTAGTACGGCAAAGTTAGGAGCCGGCCCCCACCCGGACTTCCGAGCCCGTCCCGCCCGCGGATCGCCCTTGGTACCTTAAAGGAGTCCTTGCCGTCCTCCATGTCGTTCTCCACGCCCTCGTAGACAACGCCCCGGGGCTCTTTCTTCTCCCCAGGGTGCAGCATCTTCCTCAGGCTGCGCTTCATTGACCCCACCCCCGACGCCACCTGCTGCAGCTGCTGGCCGCGGGTACCTGGGCGGGAGGACGCGGAGAGCTGCGGGCGCAGGGCGGACCAGTCGTGTGCGCCACCAGCATCCGGAGACTGGAGCTCTCTGGCACCGTGTGGTTCTGTAGCAGAGAAAAACTCGCTCAGCGAGAAGCAGGGGGACCTTCTGGAAGGAGTGCTCCAGCCTAGGCTACTTATACCGCAGCGGCAAGGGGATGCCGCGCCTGCTCGGGGCTTGCCCCTTGAAGGTGGAAAGCAGGCGTGCCTCCAGCAACGTCCCTCCTTGAATCAAGTTTTCAAGGCAGAATCCAGCGCATTTATCATAGAAACACTGAGACCCCACCCCCTTCCACTTCCAAACGTGGTGTGTGTGTTTGTGTCAGAGGGAGAAGGGAAGGGGTAAGGCAGAGTAACTGGGTACATTAAGATTTTTTTTTTTTCATTTTTAGGGATTTTTATCTGCACTAAAGCTGCTGGGCTTGGATTTTCCATGTCCACCTCCTTTTGGAGACCTCCTTTAATGTGGAAACAAGGTGTTTAGGAAAAAATCCTTTTCAGACATCTGGGAGAATGGCGATCAAGTTCCCTTGGACCTCAGAACCCATTTCCTATGGATAACAATACTAATTCCCCTTCGTGGTTTGGCTTTTAAGAATGGCTAACAGAAACGACAGTTGAGTAAAACATAAGCCATTAGTGACTGGTGCAAGCTTTTCCCTTTTGTTTGAAAGGCTTATCATTATGGGCTTGCTGCTGCATTTATTAATCAACAGCATAGGTGTAAATTGTGTAACGTGGTAAAAAGATGGCAAGGCTAGTTTTCCATTTATGTACAGACACAGGAACCTCCACATGGTTGTCTCTGCATTTAGGCCTCAAGTTTAGAAAGTAACAACACTTCTCTTTTCAAGACTGATTGTACTTTGCACAGGACAGAGCTTAGTTTTGAGGGTCTTTTGTTCTGACAAAACTGTTTTCCTTTAAAGCACTGGTTGCAATGTTTACCTTGTTATCTCCAGCACCTAACCCAAGACCTTCCTGGATCTGGGACACAGCATACAGCTGCACTCATTGAAGGTGTGTGGACTACCTGACCTTGGGCTACACTGAACTTTGGGGTATGTAGAGTGGTCTTGACGATATTGAGAAACTATGGAAGAGTCCCCCAAATCTTCTAGTTGATATGGCAAGTTGCCATCAGTTCCACTCCTGGAATGGAATTCCTTGCAAGGATTAATAGTGAAGTTAATACCAGTCATCAATTCACTAATGTGGCTTGTTGAAAGATCGGTGAAGAATACAGACATTCAACATTCACGCCTGCACAGGTTTCCCACCACTATCCGTGTTCAGGGAATACAGTACAGGAATTAGCTGCATGCCTTTCTATTATTTAGTTGAAGTAGGTAATGCATTTAGAAAAATCAATAAAGAAAAGTATCAGAGGGGCAGGGAAAACAAGAACTTTACTTAAGCCACTGCTATCTGCCCAGTAGTTTACATTCACCAGGTCCTCCTTTTAAAATGAAAGTGCTTCATAGGAATATTAAGACATTTTATTTAACAAGAATTACTTCAATCAATTGCCTTTCTCATAACATTTAGCTGACAAACGGTCATTAAGACAAAAAGGGAATATAAAGGAGTCCCAAAGGGGTAACTTTGGATGCTGGAACAGAGGACATGTCATGGTGACCAGCATCAGATGACAGTGTTAGCCCTAGAAGTAAGGGATGGGGACAGAGGCAGGGAGCTTGGTGCTGGGAGGAAGGCCACACGCCAGCCCCTCTCCTTTGCAGTATTCCCTGATGCCAGCTGTAGCACAGAATCTTTACAGAATAATGCCTTCTGCATTCTTGCTTCTAGGTTCCACTTATCATCCCCAAACCATTTATTCTTTTTAACTTGTCCCTCCTGCTTTAACACTGAGTGATACAGATGGCTGTTTTTATAGATTTGAATGCTTTTCTGCTTTCCATTTATGAAAATAGAGAGCTTGAAATATTAACTTATCCTTTCATCTTTTCCTTGACTTGTTCATTTTAGGCACTTTTCAGACAGTGTCCTCCTAAAATCTATCAGGAATTATCATCACCATTTCTTATAAATGGTTACATTATTTCCTACCCATCAAACACATCTTTTTCTCAGGCAGTGCTTCCTTTGTAAAATTACTGCAAATCCTCATCTCAAAATGCATAATGTATAGGACCAAGATGGTATCTAGCCATTTACATCAATGAGGATCTTATTCCCCTTAAAGTTTAATTATTGATGGATAATAATAAAATGAAATATTTTATATAGCAAAAATAGAGATAATCAGAGAATTAGAGAAAAATAAGACTTCACAGAAACTCTCAGAAATCAATTTTTATGATCAAACTACTTTTTGCTGTTGCTCAGGATTTATTCCAAAAATTGAAAATAATACTAATAAATAGGATTTTGTTTAAATTTTGGAAAATAAAAATAATTACAGGCATATATCAGCCCAATAACTTTTACAAAAAGTCAAAATAATAAAAATATTTTAATTAAAATATTTTAATTTGTACCTTAAATTTTTAAAAATTGTTTCTGTTCACTAATTATAAAAATGTTTATTTTTTTAAACCTTCATTAATCCAAATATATTATTATTAACACCTATAATTGAAGGTAAAAATATTTGACTACCCTAACTCAAGTATGTTAAATTAATAGTATAATGAAAAGGAGCCCAATAAATCCACTAAGAAACAGAAAATTAGTAGTGCATCATTTAAATATGTATATATATCATGAAATTGACCCATGGGAAGTGTAGAGTTTGGTGGTTTTTAGTAAATTTATGCAATTATGTAACTATCGCCACAGCAAAACCCAGTTTTAGAATACTTCCCGCAATCCAAAAGGTTCCCTTGTGCCCAAATGCAGTCAGTCCTCTCTCCCACCCCTAGCCCTAAGCAACTTTTGATCTGCTTTTTTTTCTCTGTGGTTCTTATGGGTTGAATTGTGTCCCCCCCCAAAGACATATGCAAGTCCTAACCACTAGTCCTGTGAATGTGACCTTATCTGGAAATCAGGTCCTTGAAGATGAAGCCAAACTGGATTAGGATGGAGAGGGGAATTGGACACAGACACAGAGAGGGAAGAATGTCATGTGACAATGAGGCAGGGAATGCCACCTAGGAAGAGGCAAGGACGGATTCTCCCCTTTTGATTTTGGACAATGGGGTTGTTTATCTTCTTGAGTTGTAAAACAGCTTTATATAGTTTGGACACAGGTCTTTTATCAGATGTATTCATTTTCTTAATGGTGTCTTTGGAAAGTGAAACTTTTAAATTTTGATACAAGTCTAATTTGTCATTTTTTTTCTTTTATGGATTGTGCTTTGGATGTCACATATAGAAATTTTTGTCTAACCCAAAATCAAAAAGATTTTCTCCAATAGTTTCTTCTAGAAGTTTTATAGTTTAAGCTCTTACATAGAACAATTTGGAGTTCGTTTGTGTGGTGTGAGGTAGAAGTCTAAGTTAATTTTTTTGCATACGGATATCCATATGTTGTCATTTGTTGTAAAGACTGCTCTTTCCTCATAGAATTTCCTTGGAGTCAATGTCAAAAATCAATTCAACATAAATGTAAGGATTTGTTTTTAGATTCTCTATTCTATCCCATTGATTGATATGTTTGTCTTTAAGCTAGGACCTAATACTCTTAACCAAAGTAACTTCATAATAAATTATAAAATCAGATAATATATGTCTTCCAAATTTGTTTTTTTTCCCCAAAGTTTTTGGAAATTTAGGTCCTTTGCACTTATATATAACTTTTAGGATCAATTTCTATGAAAAAGACTACTGGGATTTTGATAGGAATTTCATTGAGTCTACAGATCATTTTGGTGAGAATTGCTATCATTTCCAATCCATAAACATGGTATATTTCTCCCTTTATGTAGATCTTCCTTGATTTCTCTCAGTAGTGTTTTGTAGTTTTCTCCATATGGTCATGCACATTTTTGTTACATTTATTTCTAAGTATTTTATTATTTTTAAATGGAATTCTTTTCTTAATGTCACTTTCAGATTGTCTGTTGATAATGTATAGAATTGCCACTCAACTTTTAAACTGATCTTAATCCTCTAACAATGGTAATTTAATTACCAATTTAATTTCCTTAATCATTTATAGGTCTATTTTGATTTTACGTTTTTGCTTGAATCAATTTTGGTAACTTGTGTCTTTCTATAAATTTGTCCATTTCATCTAAGTTCTGTATTTGTTGGCATAAAACTGTTCATAAAATTCCCTTGCAATATTTTTAATTCCTGCAGTGTCTAAAATGATGCCCCCTCTTCTGTTCCTAACTTTGGTAATTTGTGTCTTCTCTGTTTTCTAGCTAATGGTTTATCCATTTTGATGATCTTTTCAAAGAACCAATTTTTAATTTCTCCATGATTTTTCTGCTTTCTGTTTCATTGTTTTCAATGCTATTTTCCCTCTGGTATTTCTTTCTTTCTACTTATTTTGGGTTTGATTAGCTCTTCTTTATTTACCTCCTTGAGATAGAAGCTTAGGTTACTGATTTTAGATCTTTCTTTCTTCTAATATAATCACTTAAAACTGTCAAATACTTTCTAAGCACTGCTGTAGCCACATCCCATAAATTTAGATATCTTGTGTTTTCATTTGTGGGTTTTCTTTGACTACCAGATTATTTTTAGAAGTGTGTTGTTTAATTTCCAATCTTGTTGGGTTTCTACAAATATCTTTTTATTTTGATTTCTAGTTGTATCTGGCTGTGGTCATAGAACACACTTCAAATGATGTCAATTCATCTAAATTTAAATATTGACATGTTGAAGCTTGTTATCCATCCTGGAGATTGTTCAATATGAACTTGAAAAGAATGTGTTCTCTGCTGTCATTTAGTAATGTTTCTGAACAGAATCATTAGGTCAACTTGATTAATAGTGTTCATGTCTTCTATGTTGTTTACTGGTTTTCTGGCTATTCTATCAGTTACTGAGAGAGAAGTATTAAAATCTCCAATTTTAATTGTTGAATTTTCTACTTCTCCATTCAATTTTGTGAGAATTTACTTCATTTTTGGGGAGGTCTCTGTTGTTAGGTGCATGCATATTTATAATTGTTATGCCTTCCTGTTATATTTTCTCCTTTATCATTATGAAATAGCCTTCATCTTTAGTAATGCTTCTTGTTTTAAAGTTTATGTTGTCTGAGATAGCCCTTCTAGATCTCTTGTGTTTACTGAATGCATAGTAGATCTTTATTCCATTCTTTTATCTTTTTTAAAGTAAACTTTATTTCAACTTCAAAAATAAAATAACTGACAAAAGACTGCTTAACCAATAATGGAAGCCCCATCGTTTTATTTTCAACCTATTTGTATCTTTAATCCAAAGTGTTTCCTAGAAACAGAATATAGTTGGATCTTGCTCTGTTGTCCAGTTTGACAGTCTGTCTTTTGATTAGAGCATTTAACCCACTGACTTTTAATGTAATTGTTGAAGTATTGTATCTGTGTTCTTGTTATTTGTTTCCTATATCTCATGTACTTTGTTTTAGTCTGTTCCTCCTTTACTGACTTCTTTTGTGTTAAACATTTTTTAGCATACCATTTTAATTCCTTGGCAGACTTTTTAGATTTGCTTTTAGTTATTTTCTTAGTGTAGTGATTACAATATTCATCTTTCATTTATCACAATCTACTTCAAGTTAATATTCATTTAATTCCAGTGAATATTGAGAATCTGCTCCAATATTTCTCCATTTCCTTTCCCCCTTTTATGCCATTACTATCATATGTAATATATATATATATACATATATTATACTTATTTTTATTTTTAAATCCAAAATACAGTGTTTTGATTATTGCTTTAAATCTCACATTTTTAAAAGAAATTAAAAGGAGAAAGAGAATACACACACACAGAGTCTTTTATACTTGCCCACATGTTTGCCATATCCAGTGCTTTTCATTTTTTCTTTTAGATTTGAGTTACTGTCTGGTGTTCTTTCCTTTCAGCCTGAAGCTATTCCTTTACACTGTCTTGTAAGGTAGGTCTACACATGTGTGCTCATATAAAATGTTGAGGGATAAATTTTGCTGGATGTAAGAAATTTTGTTTGACATATATTTTTATCAACACATTGAATGCCATTCCACTATCTTTTGGTCCCATCGTTATTGTGGAGAAATTAGACATCTATACTATTGTTGTTCCTTTCCATGAGATGAGTAGTTTTTCTCTATTTGCCTTCAAGGTCTTTCCTATTTATTTTTGGCTTTCAGCATTTTGTCTATGATGTGTCTAGATGTGAATCTCTTTGTATTTATCTTACTTTGGTTTAATAGAGCTTCTTGGATTTATATATTAATTTTCATTAAATTGGGAATCTTTTCAGCCATTGTTTCATCAAATATTTTTTCTGGCCTTTTATTTCCTTTCCTTTTTGGGACTTTCATTATATGTATGTTGGTAAGTTTGACTTTGTCCCCCAAGTCCTGAAGCTCTGTTCATTTTTTCTTAAATATCCTTTCTCTCAGCTTTAGATTAGATTTTTTTATTGATCCAACTTCAAATTCACTGATTCTTTACTCTTCCATTTGAAATCTACATTGAAGCTATCTGGTGAATTTTTCATTTAGATTATTGTCTTTTCAGCCTTAGCATGTCCATTTGGTTGTTTTTTTTTTGTTTTTTTCTTTCTTTCTTTCTTTCTTTCTTTCTAATATCTATTTTTTCTATTGAAATCACCTAGGTGATTCAATAATTATTGAATTATTGAATTATGATATAATTCAATAAATTTTATTGAATTATATCATATATACATATACATATATAAACAGTAAGTGTAGAG
The DNA here is from genome assembly GCA_029593785.1 of Cabassous unicinctus. Lineage (NCBI taxonomy): Eukaryota > Metazoa > Chordata > Mammalia > Cingulata > Chlamyphoridae > Cabassous > Cabassous unicinctus. The sequence continues at coordinate 26,147 of JAQZBX010010410.1, read as the reverse complement.
TAAAAGTTGTGAACTAATAAAAAAAACATGCTTATCATCACCTAGTTGTTTTATATTGTCATATTTTCCTTTAATTCTTTGAACATATTTTCATTAATTTTTAAAGACATAGATAGAATGCTGTCTTGAAATCTTTGCTAAATCTAGCATCTCTGCCCAAATAGAATCAGTTCCTATACATTTTTTTCCTTGAGTATGTCACACATTCTTGTTTCTTTGCTTGTCTTGTAACTTTTTATTTAAAACTGGATATTTCAAATAATACATTGTAGCAGCTCTAGCTTCTTGATGTAGGAAAACACCTCACCTGCGCCCTCCCCCTCTGCCTCCTCCGGCACCTTGCCAACCCTAGCAGGCTGCCTCCTCTATCAACCATAACAGCCTCCAGCACCTTGCCAACCCTGGCAGGCTGCCCCCTCTATCAACCCTAACAGGCTGCCCACTCCCAACGGCACCTTATCAACTCTAACAGGTTACCCCCTCTCAACCCCCCTTTTACATGACTCCTTAGGCTATGATAAAGAGCAGCTCACGCCACTTCCAAGAAGTCTTCTTGCAGGAAACCGAGCAAGCCCGCGCTTCTCTCAACTGCCATCTACCCTAGCAACAAGAAACCACCAATCCCCAACCACTATTCATCTTTAAACCCACCAATCCTTACCCTCCTCCCCGTTCGCACCACAATGTTCCCGCCACTCCTACGCCCACCAATCAGCAGCCTCCACACCCCTCTATAC